>VZTL01049126.1:28134-51069 GCA_013400535.1 Scopus umbretta | reverse complement strand
AAAAAAAAAAAAAAAGGAGGATCAGCTCTTCATCTGGAATGGAAATAAAGCTGGTGAAAGGACGGATGTTTTCTCTTTTGCCTTGAGGTTAGAAAACAGCAGGAAATCCTTGCTTGAAGAAAAGGCACATGGCCGCCAGTGTGACTTGTGCAGGCTTTGCTGCCTTGAAGTCAGTCTGGAAACAGAGTTTTGTGGTGGATAAAATTTCACGGACTTTCCATGGTTTCTGACTACAGCTTTTCTCATGCCTGGTTTGCCACTAAAGCTAAACTTTTGCATATTTGCGCTAGCTTGGAGGGTGGTGTTCATGCAGTTGGTATCACGTAGCTGGATGAAGCAAATACTACTTTACCTTGACAGCTGTACATGTGGCAAGACAAAATACTGACATGGGCAAGAGTTTGCAGAAGCAGCCTTAGCTGGAGAGTCTGTTTTTGTCCAGGCACCAGACCCTGCAAAGTCTTTGCAAAGTAAGCGATCCCCTAACTGGCAACCCCACAGCCTGCAGAACTAACTTTGCCTTTCTAGCTTATTAATAAGCATCTTTTCTGAGTAACCAAGATGTATTGAGTTGGGACTCCCCAAGTGCGAGCAGCCAGAGATAGCTTTGACTTTTCCTTTTTTAATTTACCTTGTGGGGCTGTGGGAAATGAGCAATCCTTCTGGCTGTCAATATTGCCAGCGGCGCTACCATCGCCATGACAAGGAAAGGGGGGTTGACGGGGGGCTGGAGAAACCAGGCACCCCGGGACTGGCGTCTCAGCCTTGCGCCCAACCGGAGCTGACACGTCCAGCGTGACAAGACTTGAGTCGACGGCGTTCTTGTGACTCCCAGAAAATGTCTTTTGCTTCAGCTCTTTCCCCTTCCCAACTTTCCCAGACAGATTCTTCCTTTTATTTATCCTTCCTCAGCCCTTCTCTCTCCTCTCTGCCTGAAGGCTCCTCCTGGGGGCTCAGCCACTTTGTAGAGGGGCTCCTTTTTACATCTTGCCTCTTTGCAGAGGAAACCTCCACGTTCACAAAATGCTGATGGTAGTGGAAAGCAGGGTGGCCTGGCAGGTATCTGCTCTGCCCACTTGTGTAGGAGCTGCTGTCTTGCTCCACATACCTGCCTTTCCCACCACCCTCTCCTTTTCCTTGCAATAGCAGCCAGGGCTCTTGCTGGAGGTCATGCTTTTGGGGTGGCCTAGCTTTGGTGGTGTCTTATCCCATGCTTTCAGGGCAGGGAGAAAGCAACCTGGGCTGCCAGGTGGCCAGGGAGGGAAGGGCATCACCTGTATCTCAATTAAGTGATAATGAAGTGATGTAATACAGCTCAGCTTGGTGTGGCTGGGAGGAAGGAGATGAGAAGGTGATATAAGGAGTTCTCAGTGGCTGCTTAGTTCTTTGTGCTCTCCCTCTTCTTCCTCAGGGTGCTGAGGGGTGCCCTGAGGGTGCTCAGTGTCCTGAGGCCCTCTTCTACACAGTGTTGGAGACCTGAGGGCAGCAGAGCCATCAGGCCCTACAGGAATGATTTTCCTGCTCCTGGATTGCAAACTGTGAGTGGGGCATTGTGGGCACTGGAGGGTGCTGCTTGGCTTGGGGGAGCATTTTGGGCATGCTGCCCAGGTCCTTGCTGCTCCAGTGTGTGGTGGTACCACCCGTTATTCACCTCATGTTTTCCAAGCATGTGTTATTTTCCCTGCCTGTTTTAAACTGTTGGACACCCTGCTCAAATATGGAAAATGGTTTGGTATTGTTGGGGTTTTTCTGGTTGTGAGCAGGGTGTGAGACCCTGCGCTGCTGTGCCTGGGCTGAGCCAGGCTGGGTTGATAGGGGCTGCTTGTGCTGGCACTTTGAGACCCCCTTTGAGCCCTCTGGTATCCTGTGGCACGCTCAGCTCCCGTGTGGGCTCCTGCCAGCTTTTTCTCTGCGGCCAGTATGGGCAGAAGCTGGTTTCTCTGCCTGTGCTAGGGAGGCTGTGGCTGCAGCTTGCACCAGAGTTTTGGGGCAGGTCAAGTCTGGCTTTGCCTGATGTGCAATAGGATGAACAGAAATAAACACACAAAGGGTTTTCTCCTATAACCCTAACCCTGTAGCAATGCCACACAAAAAATTCTTTAATATGAGATTGCTTCTCACTTTGTGTTGTACAAATGTCTTTTCTGGGGCTCCAGTTCTGCAGATCCAGCTGAGCACTAAAGCAGACAGGCATGTGCTTTGCTGCACTCCTGCTGAAGCAGAAATCACCCCTGTTTTGGGGGTAGGGGCAAGAGAAAGGATGGAGGGTACTGCAGGGGATGGATGCTGACCCTGGTTGTAGTGTTGCTCTTCGCCCAGCCTGGTGCAGGGTGGATGGAGAGGAACCCGGTGGAGAGAAGGGAAGGGGCTTCTTGGTGTCCCACCACAGCTCAGTCTTGGGCTGGGAAAGCAGAGAACCAGGAGGGACCTCCTGGTTTGCCAGGTCAGCTCTTGGATAGTGTTGCTGTTGACTTCTGCAGGCAGGCCGCAAGGCAAAGAGCTGATTTACCATTTCTTTCCCATGCTGGTTCTCTGCACCCAGCTGCCAGCAGCCACCTGGGCAAACCTTGTTGCCCAGGTGGCTTTGGGCACTTCCTCTGATGACTCCTGTGGGAAAAGGTGATGTGTGTTTTGTGTGTTTAATCATTTTACATGGCCACCGCAGCCGGGTCGCTCCTGTCTTCTGTCCCACAGGCGGTGGGAGGCTCCGTCCTGGTGCCATTTGTCTTCGGTACATTCCATTTATCACTGGCAAGAAGCTTCAGACCCAAACCATCTTAAGTGATCTACAAAAGACAGTGATAAGTACCTTCCCCCATCATTACGGTTCCATTTTATCACGGTGGTGATAGCAATAATGGCGGTTGTAACCCCCATCAAGTCCACTTAACATGGTTCATTTTCAAAAGTCACTCAATGCCTCCTGACAGTCCGGCCGGGCGGTATGAAAAGATCATTTAACCCTGATGATCCGAGGGAGCCAGCGAGTGGGAAAAGGAGCCCTGGCAGCCAGAGAGGAGCCGGTGTGGGGTGGGCAGGGGAAGACCATTGATTTTATGACAAGGGGCAAAACCACTGTCAGCGCAGAGCGGCACGGATCGGGGGGACGTTTCAATTAGTGCTGGCGGGAGAAATCCCAGGGAAGGCAGAAAAGCTTGGACTGCCTTGCCTGTTATTTTTTTAACAGTGAAAAATGAACCCAAAATTAGAATCCCTATTAACAATTAGCGTAATTAAGGGCGACACGTTATAATTTCAGCAGAAAGGCGCTTTATGATGATACGGTGGCCTGAGATAATTACACCCGGCGCTTGGCTGAGGCGAGCAGTAAATGGATGGCACGGTGGCCCACCTGCCACTCAGGCAGCCCTGCTATTATCCTGCCTGATGCTGCTCTGGTCTTGCCTTGCTGTTAAAAGTAAAGCCGTCCCCTCATGACCTCAGAGTCTCTTAGAAATTGCTCCTAAAGTGCACTTGGTTTTAAAGGGGGTTGGAGCAAGCACTCTGTTTTGCAGTGGAGGTGTAAGTTGCCCCACGGGTGGTTGCTGCTGTTGGGGCTGTGTCAATGGCCAGGTTTGCGATCGTGCAGGAGACCTCATAGCAGAGATTATCCTCTTATCTGCCTCACCCACCTGTGTCAACCCCATACCTCTGACCTACCACCATGTCCAATGCAAGCTTCTCCATGAAGACATCCAGCTCTCTCACCAATGCCATGTCTCAGCATCCCTCTGTGTGTGTGCAGTTCATCCCCAAGTTGAAAGAAGGGCTGAGGCTGAGGGGCCAAGCCCTGGGTTATGAGATGCCCCCTTCTTCCTTGCCTCCCCCAGGGCTCCCACTGGGGACATCTTGGGGATTGCAGCCTGGCAGCTGTCACCTGTGACAGGGGAAAAGCCTACCAATGCTTTGAAAGCAAAGTCGCTCAAATTTGGCAAAGGAGCAGCGCACGCTCTCGCTTTCAGGTTAGCTTATCTGAATAATTACATGAGGGAAGCTATCCCAGAGTGTCTTGGAATATGCAGAAAAATATTCCATCTGTGTATGCTACAGCATCAAAGTCAAAGAGCTCTCTGAAAGGAGGTCAGTCTCACTAATATTTGAATTTGGGATGGGGGTGGTGGTGGAAGAAACACTAAAAATCAGAATAGTACACTGCCAAAATGACCCATTTGGTTTTAGGTCCAAAAGCTTGAATTTTGACGGCTTTTTTTTTAAGATCATTTTGGATTATAGTTTACATAAGACAATGCAAACCTTGAAAGCGTTCAGCTGGAAGCAGAGCTGTCAATTCTGTGGCAAAGAAGTGCTTTGATCACCAGGAGAGGAATTTTTTTTGAGTTTTTCCTCCACTCAGGATCTAGAACTTGCTGGGGAGGTTTCCTCTGTGTTTGGAGCAAAGTCAGGAGAATGGCTTCTTGCAGTCCCTGCCCCTCTGGTTGCCTTCTCTGGTTTGCAAGAGGATAAATACAGGAGCTCTTGGGCTCCTGAGTGTGGGGAGCATCATTGCCTGCAGTCCTGCCCCATCCTGGGGTGGGGAGAGTTGGACCATGCTGGGCCTGGAGCAGTTTGCTCCTGGTGGAAGGTAGTTACTGACAATTTACAACATGTTCGAGGAAGTCCCTCGGAAGAGGGTTTAAGAGTCGTTGAGTCAACATGAAACGATATATCAGTTAATGAAGTTTAATAGCACTGAATAAGAACTGCACTGCGGCTCTGGGATCCTCTTGCAAATGCAGTTACAGTCTAAAAAAGAGAGGCTGGAAAAGCAGTCCCTTGCTCCTGTCCATATGTTGTTCCCTCCGTGCTCTGCAACTCAGATGCCTTTAATCGCAAGCCAGTCCCACAGAGGTGATAACAGGAGCTGGCTGGCATCTCTTCTGCTCCTGCAGCATCAGCAGGAAGATGAATCCGGGGCATTTCAGAAGAGTGAGTCAGGCTTTTCCCAAATTAGCTCCAAAACCAGCTTTTCAACAGTAAGGCCTGGGGTGGAGCTCTGCTCTCTTTAATTCCTCTAAAGGTCTTTGAGTTTTTCAGGAAAGGAACTTTTCCAAAATAAAGTTCTCCCCAAAACATGTGCACTCAGGAATGAAGATCTTGGCATCCTGGACTGAGATTTGCTGGTGGCAATTTTTTTCTTCTGAAAAAGATAGTATTTTGTGAAAATCTAAACATGTCTTGGGACATCTGCAAAACTAGGTGGTGGGGGTTGGACTGTGAGGGGAGGAAAATGAAAGAGATGACAAACTGCAGAAGTGTTCTCAGGGTGGCAGATCCTTTTTCTATACCCCATAGCCCTACTCTGTGACACCATATGTGACTGCTGGCTGCTACGATCTGGATCCCAAAGGGATGGGGCTAGTGGCACCACCCAGAGTGGGAGGGCAGAGGTGAGCCTTGAGCACAGGCTCTGAGTTTCCTACTGGTTTAGGTTGGGGTTTTTTTAATTAAAAAAAAAAAAAATTGCCAAAGGGGTTATGGAGTGTGCAGGACTGCAGAGCTGCACAGGAGGGAGTGTGCACATCCCTCCTGCTCCTGCAGCCTACCTGGAGCGAGGCAGCCAGATCGTCCTGTGAGAGCGGCTGGGCAGTGATGCAGGGAACAGCTCATGGTCTGTGCTGGGGGGTGTAAGGAGTTCCTGCCTGTTGACAGGCTGTGTCAAACCCACACTGATCCCACTTGCACAGCAAAGAGGGTGCTCAGGGGAACTGTGAAGGCAGGAGCTGCCCAAATTTGCCCTGCAGCCACGGGGCAGGGGGTGGTTTAGGGGCTGAGCGGGGCTGTGCGAGATGCCCTTTTTGGGGGCCCATAATTCAGTACATCTAAACTAGACCTCTGAGGATCTCTCTGTGGCTTGTCACGGTAAGCACCTCGGCACATGTTTACACTATCATCCTTCTGCCCAGGATGATGTGCAGTGATGCAGGACTTCGCTCGGTCCCATAAGGTGCTTGGGATGGATCAAGGAGCAGAGCAAATCTTCCAGGTGATGCTCAAATAGCTTGTCAGCCTGCTTTTTCAGAGGTGTGCATGTTGGTGGGAATTGCTGGGTAGGTAGTGGCTCTCCTGGAAGCACCAGGCATCCTTGGAGTATCTCAGGCTGCAGAGAGGAGGACGATATCATAGTCCCTCTCTGATTGCTCCATCGCATCCAGCTTCTCTGAGTGCAGAGTCCCACTGTCACTGCTCACCTGCTGCTCTGCTGGGATGCTGCTTGCTGTGACAGGGAGGCGAGTGTCAAGCTCCTGTCTTTGGAAATCTTGACCCAGTTTTCTTTGGAGCACTCGGAGGCAATGTGTTTAACGAGCACTGTGTCCCTGCCAAGCTTCACCATGCTGCTCTACCAGCAGCTGCCTGGCTCAAGAAAACGTTGCAAGAATTTGTCTGTCCTGAGGAGGGCATTGCCTCTCCCAGCCTGGCCTCAGCTCTGGGAGGACTGGACTGTTCTTGCAAGAAATGCAACCAAAAATACCACTGTTAGGCATGTCTGACAGGGGTGGGAGCAATGACCAGTTGCTCTGGTCTGAAAGCATCTGGGACTCGAGTGCATGCAGCAAGCTCTTTCCAAAGTCTGTAGCTTGTCCCCAGCATCTTTTCTTCAGCTCCTGCGAGCTCCCTCAGAGGAAAAACTGGCCCTGGCTTGTCACATCTCACTGCTGCTGTTCAATGCTGGGGAGGGTGGCTGTGACGGTGACAAAGTGAGACTCCATGTGCTGTGTCCCTGCTTGGGAAATACTGACTAAGCAGGTGCTTGCAGGGCAAGGGGGCTCGTAGGAGGTGGCCAGACCCCTTGGAGGGCAGTAATGGGAGTCTCACACTGCTGCTGCCATTGGGGTGTGGGGTGGGAGCAGCACATCCCTGTGCCAGGGTCTGCAATGTCCCCTGGCCATCCCCTCATCACCAGGACAGGAACCACCTCCAAACTCACATGGCCATCACTTCTAACCCCTCTTTGTCTTGTCAAATACCCTCAGCCTTCCCCTGAACACTGGCAGGTGCTGCAGAAATTGGGGGTCAGAGTCAGTGCTTTGCACCCTCCTTGTTTCCCAGTCCATGGTGGGAGGTGGGCAGTGGGATCCCCCCTCAGCATGGGCTCCTCCGAGGACCATGCAAACACCTGTACTAGGTGACCCTGCTGCAAACTGGCACCAGTCTAGAGCAGAGGGTGGAAAATCCAGCAGGGCTGAAAGCCCCTGGATGTGTTTTGCTGGTGCTGTGCAGGGTGGGAGGAGAGTGTGCTGGATATAAGGGAGACTGCAGTGCATCCGGCACCCTGGCAGTTCCAGGTGAACACATGTGTTGGAGGGAGAACGTACTCCTTGGCACTCTCAAAGTTCGAATATTTAGAATAAATTATGCCTGACCCTTTCCCCCTCTCTTCCCTTCCCTCTCTCGCCTTCCCCAGTGCCAGTTCCCAGTAACCCAGGTCCAATAATTCTGTTGTAATAAAATGTGACTGCTGGGGCTATTTTTACGGAGCTGGCACTCATTTGCATGCTGGCTCTGTGTGGGGCCCCAGGCAATCTTTTTTTTTTTCCTCTCCCTTCCCCCTCCTCTTCCCCCCTACTTCCCCCACCCCGCTGGCATCCCTCTGATCAGAAGTGACAACAGAAACACAGCCGTATTTCCCGGAGATTTACAGAGTTAGACGATGAAAGCTCAGAGGAACAGTAACAATAGGAAGAGGGATGCAAAGGAAAGCGGCAGGGGGAAGTTCCTAAAGTGATCGCTTTCAAATGTCAGCTCCGCTCTCGGGGACTCTGGCAGCTCTGGGAGTGAGCCCGTGGCTTACAGAAATGCTGGAAGGTGGTCGAGGCGGAAACGTGTGGATGGAATAGGCCAGCTTGGTCCTACTCATCCTCTGGTGCTGGAGAGCCTTTGCTCCTTCTGGGTGGCTCCGTGTTTGTGGTTTTTTTTTTTTTTTTTCCTTGACCCAGTGCTGGTGCTGCCACCTGCCTCCTTGGGCCACTGGGTGCCTCCGGGGGTGCTGCCTCTCTTCCTTTGGGTTCTGCATCCTTGGAGCAGCTCCTTGCTCTGGAGCTCTGGCCTCCCTTACCCTTCTAGGCTCTGGGGTGTCCCCTGAGCACTGGAGGGAGGATGGTGATGGGGACCAGGTTGGGACATAGCAGGAGCATAGGCTACAGGAGTGACAGTGGCTGAATTTTTTGAGAAATTTGCTTTTTGTTATGATCTCTCCTCTCTCAGCCTGAACAGCCCCCTGCTAAAAGTAGGCTTGGGAAACAAGTGCTGCTTTCCTGATGCCTGAGGCACCTCAAAGCAGAGCTTCAAGCTCTACATTTAAAGGTGCCAAGAGGCTCCCCGAGCTGCTGCTGCCACCAGGCTGCAGTGGATCGGGTGGAGGGAGGCAGTACAGGGGGTCCCTGGTGGGGATTTTGGCCAGGAGCCAGCTGGGGTGGCCAGGCACTGCACCAAGCCCCACTGGTGCACAGGGCACTGGGCAGCCAACACTGGGAGCATGGAGGAGTGGGAGCAAGGTGTGATTGCAATGCCCTCTCCTTCTACCCCACCAGCTGCATGTTAGCACCCAACACCCTCATGCCAGCTATTTTATCAAGCAGCTCCACTGCTGATGGGGACAAGTCGGATCTTCCCAGCTGGGGCCTGTAATACAGGGTGCTTGGTCACCCCTGTCCTCCCACCTGTCCTCGCTCCCCCTCCGTTCCCTCTCTCTCTTTCTCTGTTTCTCTCCTCAGCGCCACTGTCAAGCAACTTGATCACCTGCCAGCCCGTATTGATTTTTGCTTCCCAATCTCCAAGCTGGATGGAAGGAAAAGATTAAAAACAGTTTGTCAGTTTGAAGTTGAATAAGAATTCAGCACAAGGGACATCTCAGCAGCTTGAGGGAAAGCGGGGGGCGGGTAGATGGGGTCAAGGCCAAAGACGATGTCTGGGGGAGCATAACCCTTTTGCACCCTCCTCCCCAGTGATGCCCCCATGACAGCCTCATCCAGCACACCTAACGCACCTCAATGACCTCCTGGCTCCTAGTGAAGGTCTGCCTTCATCCCTTGCTGTCTGGGTATCCCATGTGTGTTGCTCTGGGAGTCCTGGTGTCCTGGCACCCCCCACTGCGGCATCTCAGCTGCTTCTTGCTCCTTGTCTCCCTGCTGTTCCACCAGCGGTGCCCAACCCTGGTACTCCTGTCCCCACTTGTCCCCGCTGCTGGTGCCATTAGTATTCATGTGGTGGGTCTCCTGCTGTCCTTGTCAAGACTGAGTGGGCAGACTAAGGAAATTTGCCCTTCAAAAAATGAGAATCATTTGAGTCAGAGAAGCTCTTCCCTCGTGCGTGTGGTTTCCTTGCCAGCCTCAGGGATGACGAATGGTTTGCAGCCATCTCTGTGTAGCAAAAAAGGGCTGTTTGGTTGAGATTTGGCAGGTTGTGCAAGGTACAAGCAAGGGTTGCATGTGGGCTGGGAGCAGAGCTGCATGCCATTGAATTTGGGCTGTGTGAAGGGGACAGTGCATGCTTGCCCAGGGTACAATACTCCGAGCAATGGAGGATGCTCAGAGGCAAGACGGAGACTCGCAGGTTGGTTCCTGCACACCCCAAGGTGTTGGCACAGCTNTAGCAGCTAGTAGGAAGAAAATGAACTCTGAATTAAGCTGAAACCAGGACATGGGATCAGGGCTGCACTGCTTGCCAAAATCCCCCAGCAGAGCTGCTGAGCCCATGGGGTGGGACAGAAGTATGGCAGCTGAGGCCAGAGGCACAGTCCTCGGCTGATGTCCATGCAGTCATGAGCCTGTATTGCTTCCATGGGTGGGAGTTTCTTGTCCCATCACTGCTTTTCCCCTACTGCCTCCCCATTTCTGTAAGGGAGGATGAGAGGTGCAGGCTCGGGACTCTCCTTCCTTACTGCTACCATCTCTACGCAGTATCCAGTAAGGATCTGCTGGGATATATTTGCCTATGTAAAAAAAACAGTAGGGTGGATTTACTTCCATTTATACCTGCAAGTGTATTTCCTTATCTAAATAGATTGTTATGTCCTCAGCCAGGGTAAGCTGGCAGAGCTCCTCCAAGGTCAGCAGGGCTGTGCTGGCTGACATACAGAGGAGAGGACCCGGTCCTTCCAAGAAATAGCAGTGCAGTAGCTGCATAGGGTGAAGATGGAAAGGAAGGTGACCCTATTCACAGAGGGTTTGGGAGGTCCGGACTGCAGCTCCTGCCTCTGTCCTGGGAGATGTGCTACAAGTTCTCAGACACAGGTGGGATCTGCATCTGCTGATGGAGGACCACCACTTAGTCAATGGGGAGAGACTGGTACCTCCTGAGAGCTTTCCTCCCTGTCCTAGGTGGTGTGGGAGATGGGTCAGCTGCTGGCAGCACCACTTGGTCTTTGATACTCTGTTCTCTGGCTAAATCAAGGTGGTCTTTGGGGAGCACAGGATGGTGGTGCTGAGGACAAGCTCTCCCCTGTTCCCATCTCTTCCCTTCAGACCCTGGATCCAGCACCCACCTCCTCTCTGAGGTGATAGGTACCTGAAGATCTTCTTTCTTCCTATACTTTTACAAAGCTGGCAGCTCTCCTGAGGGTGATGCCCAGTGGAGGAGCAGGGGTGAGCACAGCCAGAGGAATGCTGCTTGATCTTCAGGACATGATGGGTTTTGTTACCATCTCAAAGCTTTTGAAGGGAGCTAATTATTCTCATTCCTTGCCAAACAAACAAGGTGAGAGAGGTGCCAGTGGAGGTTGGTGGATGGGGACAATCTGGCTGCAGGCTCCTAGGGCACAATGGTTCCAAAGCTCATGTTCCCTCTGTATGTGAATGCCCAGCCATAGCACAGGAGGGCTGCCCCAGCTGCAGTGCTGTCCCTGCTGTGTGGCTCCAAGCTGATATTTCCCTGTCTCGGTAACACACAGGGCTCGGGGAAACCTGCACTCTCTCTGCACCTGCTGCAACACCAGAGGAGCTGATTTACCTTCTGAGACCCAAACCTCAGCCTTGCCTGGCCCCACATCTCCCAGAGAGGGGGCTGGTGTGCAGAGGCTGCTGCAGGTTTGCTTTCCTGGGGTGCCCATCGAAGCTGTGCGCACGGCTGTCAGGGCCCCAGATGAGTGCATCAACTAATGTGCACTGACAGGTTGAGGGATCCCTCGGCTGGGGGAGCTGCGGGGCATTGCTAGATAGCTAATGGTGCTGGCACCTGGGAAGAAGCAGGTGGACTTGCTGCTGGCCTTGGCCACCCGCTGCCCCTCTCTGTGCAAGCCAGGGTGCCAGGGTGGGCTGGCTGTTGGCCAGGAATGGTGGGGTGACACTGGCTGGGGTCAGACTGAGCTGAGGAAGCAGGGCAGTGGGGTGGTCTGCTGCTTGACCCCATGCCTGCATCCATACTGCTGCCCTGGCACCAGGGGAAAGTAAGTACCATGATGCAGCGTTGCATCGGGGAGGTCGGCTCATCCTTCCTGTGCTGCTGGCAACCGACAGGTAAAGGTGGACCCTGAAAAGCCAGGGCTGGCCTCGGTGAATGGAGCCCATGCCTCCCCTTCTCCCCAGGGTGAGAGCAAGGTGCTCTCAGGGGGCATCGGGCAGGAGATGCCAGAACAAGTGAAGCACGAGAGGCTCACAGGGAAAGGTCATGAAGAGTTTTAAGTAGAAATGTCACTGTTGTTCTGTCAAAAGGATAACAGAGCCAACATGCATGTGGCAAAGTGGCTGTTGCTGTGGTGGGGAGGGCAGGCTCACTGAGCTGCAGCTTACCAGCTGCTCTTTGCCCAGCCCTGGGGAAGGGGCTTGGTCAGGGTCAGTCCCCTCCAGCCCTCGCCTCCCCAGCTTTTCCATGCTCTCTTCCCAGTGCAGTCTATTCCAGCTCTATCAGATCAGAGTCTCAAGGAGACTCTGGCACCATGGGGAAACCTCATGTTTGCCAATGCCAGTTGGACCGTGCCCAGATAGGAAAGACCATCTTTCCCCCATATGAAGCACGGCCAAATGAGTCATCACCCCTCTCTGCCATGCTGTGACCATGCTGGTGTCCCTGCCCAGCTTGCTGGCTAGCCTGCTACCTCCTCTGCCTGCAAATGCTTCTCTCCAGCCCCGGGGCTCCACTCCTGTGAGCGGAAAGGGAGTTGCAGGCTCCAGCGCGGGTACCCAGGGGTCTCGGAGGAGGGGGCTGCTGAAGCTTGTGCATCCTCTTGCTTTTGCAAGGCCCTGGGGTGCAGGGAGGGGTGGCACAGGCGCCAGAGCAAGCTGCTGCTTGCCCCTTTGCTCTACACACTGGGGTCCTCTATGCGAGGAGGAGATGCCATTATCCCACCACCCAATGGCAAGGAAGGGACGGGGCTGTGGAGCTGCTGCGTGGCCAGCACCAGCTCTGGAGCCTGCCTCTGCTTTTTTTTTTTCCCCCAGCCTTAATTACCAAATTTCCATATCATCAATTCCCTGCGAGTCAGCACTTGACAGGGAAGGCTGTGGCTACTGTCCTTGCTGCTGCCATCAGAGAGTACCCGCTCTGTCCAGGGGACAGCTCTCAAAACGTTATTTTTGTCTCTCTCTCATAAAGCCTGTTCTGTATAAATATATTTTAATTAATTAATAAATGGGATGTAATGAATTCTGGCAGGGTGACATTTGAGCATAAAGCGAGGCTTAAACAGATCCTGACATGTGTTAGCTGGGAAAACACAACACACCCATGTGTGCACCACACACACATATATTTCTTTACTCATCAGGACTGTTACGCAATGTAGGGGGAGATGGGTTGTGTGGGTTGGTTTTAAGAAGTGGAGGTGAGAGCTGCAAGTGGTGGCTCTGCTGGAGAACCATGTAGGCAGTCCCCTGGGTTGCCTCCATCCTGAGATGGAGAGGAAGATGGAATAGATTGCTGCTTCTCCTGGAGACTGATGAGATGTCTCCAAAGAACGGGGCTTGCTGGAAACACCTTGTCTCATGCAGCCTGCGCCATCAGCTCTGGAGGGTCCTGTGGCTCTGCTGCAGGTTGGAGCAGGGGGGACTTGAATTTCTGGCAATACCTGGGACGTGAATCTCAGACTTTCACTGACTTGTGGTCAGTCTCCAGCCCAAGCCGGAAACACAACCTTGTGGCACCACATTTGTCCTGGGTAGGTGATGATGCTGTGATGTACTACGTGGTTTTTTTGTTTCCCTAAAACAGTGTTTTGCAAAAGAATTTGAGTAAAAAGGGCAGGGCAAGGCTGTGCTAGAGCTTCCTGCCAGCCCTGGCACTGATGGGACCTTCCTATAGATCTGAGAGGTGGAGGGGCGTCCCAGTGGTGGCCCTGCTGTGGACCAGGGATTGGAGGCTTGAAGGATGGTCCTGTGACTGGCCAGCTGGTGTTTCTGACCTGACTTTGTTCTGGTGGCACTCGATGAGGAGAACATAGCAAGAGATCCTGTGGTCACAGGAAGGGGTGCAAGAGCTGGCACACACTGGGGTGTACTGGAGTAGTGAAAACTTCACCATTTCCTTCTAGTACCTCTGTGGATATGAAGGTCGCCTTTCCTGCACAAAGCCAGTAGTGGATCTGCTCTTAAATAGGCTGGGATACAGGTTTTGTTCCAGATGTGGACTATGTTTCTCAAAGCCTGTCATAACTTGTGTGTCAGGGTCTCAGTCCAGCCCACTGGAGGAAGAGTAGGGTCTAATGGTGAACATTGTCCAGTCTCTGATCTTAAAAATAGAATTATTCTCCCTTCCTAAATTTGGATATGTGAATTTATAGGTCTGCTCTGCTGCAGCTCAAGGAAGAACTAGTCAGAAAATTATGTTAGTACCGATCACGTGTGCTCTAGATGAAAAGGTTGCACCTACATATATTACAGTGTGTGTGTGAAGGTAAATGCAGTATGGACAAGTCCTTCAGCAGCACAGAAGTGTTGCCCAAGGACCCGTAAGCCTGATAAAATGTTCCTTCACTCTGCAAATGGCTGCTTCTGCAAGCCCTTGGCAGACCTCCCTTTTAATGCAGCTGCCCTCAGTTATTGCCTGCAATGGTGCCCACTGGCTTTTCTGTCTTCTGCCTAAGCCCTGGCTGTCAGGGGATCCAGTGGGCTTTGCTCAACTCTGTGCCTTAGGCTTTTCAGCGACAGCACAGCTTTGCTCTCTCGTGTGTTATCCCAGTATCATGCCTGCATCCTGATCTGCCTTGGGGGAATTTTGGGGAGACTGCAAGATGAAAGGGCATGGCCAGGATGCTTTGACCTATTATAATTGTGTATGTACATGTATTTGATCAAATAGGAAGGGCATGCTGTTTGCTGTTCAGCTTTAGTTATGAGCTTTGGCTGCTGGAAAGATCATGTGGAAGCAGATTTGTGGCTGGTCTCCATGTAGGAGGGGGTGGGTGGGTAGACTGGGGGACTTTCGTGTTTTCCTCCATGGAACGGGTCAATATTCTTCCCCTCTCCCTTGAGTAGCTAATAATATAGTGGTTGGCTCTTCTTTGCCCAGCAGGGTTATTGTCATCCTTGCTAAAGTTTGACATTTTACACTTTAACTAAGCACAGCCCTAGGCAAGAAGCTGCTAAGAGACAGATTTCCTTATTAAAAGAAGATGTCACCAAAAGAGCAAGTCAACAAATATGCCACTGCCCAGAAACAGCCACACAGCTGGGGGAGCTGAGGAGGGTGGCGGGTGGAGCCGGCATGGGTGATGGGCTGTGGAAGAGGCAGCCCAAGCCATCTAGGGACACGAGGTGCCTTTGCCCACTGCTCCTGAAGTGGGCACCTTTTCTTATGCCCCATACCTATAGTACCTATTGCGATGAGGCTCTGGGGACCTCACGGAACATGAACCATCCCACTGTTGTCTGTTAGCTACAGGGCATTTGTCTGGGTGTCTGTGTGTGGATGGTTTCTGAGTCTGAAAACATTTTCAAGGATTTTTCTCAATATTGCAATTGCAAAATGCCAAACACACACAGAAAGCTGCAGGCAACTGCTCTTTTTTTTTTTTTTTTTTTTTTTTTTTTTTTTAAATTGGAGGGTGCTTNTTTTTTTTTTTTTAATAATCTGAGCGTGCCTGGTAATGTGCCTTTTCCCTATGCTGCTGACAATGTTTTGGGTTTTTTTTGCTCCCCTTTTATAGAGTTTAAGTATAATACACTTAATAGCAGTTAGTGATGTCAGTGCTCTTTGGTATAGCAAATCTCTGGTGTGAGATAATCTTAGTTAATGATCAGCATAAAACAGATAGAGGTCAGTATTTTAGCGTTGCTATAAATCCCACATTTACTGTGATAGAGTTGGAAGGAGGCAATCCCATTAACCTTTTCACTGTATTCATAGGGTGTATGTCCCACCATGGTCAGTCAGGGTGGAGGAGCAGTGTGGTTCAGCCCTGTGGACCTGCTGCCATCCTCCTCAGGCTCATGGTCCACCTGTGAGGCTTGGGGCTCAGGATCGTGTCCACAGGGTGGCTGCCCCATCTCCCACTGCAGCCTAACTCAGGGTGACACCATGTAATGGGAGAGCAGCATCTCTCCATGCACCAGGAGGGCATGGAAAGACACTGGCAACTTTTACCCCCTGCAGGTTCCACATTGGAAAGGGCAGTGCAAAACACCCACAAGCCAGGTGGCAGGGGAGCCTCACTGGTGTCAAAACATCTGGGATAGCTCTGAACTATGATCCAGGTCTGCAGCCCCCATGGATTTTGGTGAGGCGGCACTAGGTCTCACCAGCTGTGAATCCACCCCAGTGCAGTGCTCTAACAACCTGGAGATATAGGCAGTGTGGAAGGGGGCGGGGGGCAAAAAAAAAAAGATAAAAAAGTCAATGAAGCATTATGGTTAAGAATCAAATTGCATAAAAGTCAGGAAATAAAACATTTAAAGCTCCTACAGGGACATTAAATCAGTGAAGACTGTACTTACATAGCATCAGCCCTGTTTTCCCTGAATGTTGGTGCTGCTCCTTTCATCTGCATGATGGGCAGTGCCTGGGGTAAACCTCACTGCTTCCCACGCTGGCCTAAGGCTCTGGAGCTCTGGGTTTTCTTGGCAGATCCAGGAGTCAGGGCTGCCCTCCAGCCTTCCTGCAGAGACACTGGCTTTTGGGTTCCTTCCTGAGCCTTGGATGTATATTCCCCATGCATTTCAGAGTGCTCCTGTCCTCAGGGAAGGACCTTTTCCTGAAAATCCCCCAAGATTTGGCCTGAAAGGGTGTACGTGTGTCACCTTGGAAATATTTTGGCAGCTGCCATTAAAAGAAAAACATTTTGGCTTGGTAAGTGTGCCTTCAATGCACGCAACCTGTGCAGCTGAAGGTGGGCAGTGGGTATTAGTTTTCCTGCTGCCAGGATAGTTTTTGCTTCTCGATCTTAAGTTTTAGAATAAATTAGCAGGGTTGTGGCACATGGTGCATGGGTGATGTATCTCTGGAGGGACTGCACTTCTCCAGAAAAGCATCCGTGCTCCCAGTTCCCAAGGGGACTCCTGGCAACCTTGGGGCCTCTGGGGATGATCGTAGGGGAGGATGGAAGAGACCTGCATAAGGATGGAGGGAGGTGCTGTCACTCTGTAGCCATGGCCATGAGGGTCCACAACAGGTTCCCTGCAGCACTGTCTTCTTGCAAAGCCTCCCTCCCTGCCTCTTTAGTCCTCTCTCCTCCTAGTTGCTATTAACAGCAAATATTTGTCTTGCAACATTACTCAGAGACCCAGGGTTTTGCTGCTCTTCAAACCACACCTTCTCCCCGATGTCCTTGATTAGTTGCCTTGGTTGTAGGGTAGTGCTAATTTGATCAGCGTTAGAAATCAGTGCGGTGCTGGAACCTTTTTCCCTGTCTTTCAACTGAATGGATAGAGAGGGCAGAAATAAAGGCTCCCTCGGGTTCTGGTTCATATGTCACCATGAAGTGCATTAATGAATCACTGGTCCCAGAGCACATTTGCGGCTTGTTACTAGCAGATAATCCTGCACTGTGACCCAATTGCTACTTGGCTGCCCAAGAGATCTTTCTCCAAGGCCCCGAGGAGCAAAGATGGGCTGGGCTGGAAGTCGCCTTCAGCTTTGGAGCTGAAGCTGCTGTGTTCATTAGCGGGGGGGTTCCTGGCTAGTGCTTGGGTTTGATTTTTTGCTTTGTTGTTAGTTTTTGGGGTTTTTTTGGGGGCTGTCTTTCTTTTTATTTTTTTAACAGATAAAGCTTGGAAAAATAGCCTCAGAAAACTTGCTGCCATATCATGCTGCTACCAGAGGTTGTCCCCTGCATTATTGTATAGCTTTGCTGGATGTCTCATGCCTTTGGTCAGCTGCAGAAAGGCTCTCCAATGTTCACAGTTGCTTCAGGCCTCCATGGCATGGGGAGGTGGGGTTGGCACAGAGAGGACGACACTGGGCATGGGTAAGGGCTCCTGTGGCAGGAGAGGTGGTGGTGGTGCTGAGGCGAGGAGACCACAGGACATGTGAACTCCAGAGGTGCTGAGGGACCATCAGCAACTGCAGCACAGCCATACCTGCTTCAGTCAACCTGTCCCCAGGCTATTTTGCTTGGGAGGGAGCTGCCATGCATCGTGCCATAAGGCTGGCAGCACACACACAAGCAACTGTGCTCTGGTCCCAGAGAGCTGGCAGATAATTCAAGGCAAGTCTCAGTGACGCTCTTCCTCCCCACCCTCCAAAAAACAGCCACACACATTCTCTAGAAAAAGGAGGCATAGCTTTCAGCTAAGGCATTTCCAATCCTGTAATTAGATGTTTTTTACCTGTCTCCTTATTTTGCTGGGAAGGATGATGCTATCTCCAGCATTTGCAGGGAGATCTGGGTGCATTTCCCAGAACTCAGGCTTCTTCTCTGAACTTGAGCAAGGTCACTTCAGCTCCTCTCACCTCAGTGCCCTGCCTGAGAAAAGGGGATGTGGATGCATTATTTCACCTACTCCTTGTCCCACGTGTCCGACCCTTGGGCTCCCCACGGCTGGCAATAAACTGTCCGATTCACCTGAACTGTGGTGGCCATGGCTCAGAGCAAGCTCCTCCAACCCTGTGACCTTCCTCCAGCCACACTCTTCAGCAGGAGCAGGGCAAGCAAGTCCTTCTCCAGCTTTCAGGGAGGTGGCTTCTCAAAGGAGACTCTTACTCCAGTAAAACCAGAGGAGCTCCGAGGAGATAAAGGTGTGCAAGTCAAGATTCACTAGCTGGCAGATGAGTTAATATTTTCTTTTATAAGAAGCATCTTTATGAGCGTTTTCTCTGTGCATAACAGCTCAGTGGAAGTGACTGTGCAGGTCAAAAAAGTCATCAGGAGTCAGCAAATACAAGTGCCCCTTATTTATTGGAAAGTTTACGTCTGCATTAAATTTTTCCTGAAGAGGGTTTCGTCAGGACCACAAAACTGGTATAAACAGGGAGCTGGAACAGTGTTTTTTTGCAACCCCAGAGCTAATTTCTTGCTCTGTTTTTTTTGTTCCGGTTGTTCGCATGCTGGGGCTGCCAAGTGCATTGAGAGAGAAGCCTGTATTCGAGTCAGATTTTTTTTTTATTTCCTGCATTTGAGCAGGCCAGAATTTATATTGCTCAGGTCTCCTTAAATTAGTCCGAGAGGATTTCATTTTACAGGCCTGCTTGACTGGGATCCTTTTGGCACGATGGGCTCAGCTTTGTATACAACTGAGATTCATATTTTATGTGTGTATAAAAATCCCAGCCATGAATCTAGCGGCTTAAAACTTCACCTTCATTCTTTACAGCTCAATTCAGAGCACTCTGCACATTTCCAGCCACTTGGTCTTGCAGGCAGCTGAGCTACGGGAAAGTGGCAGGAAATGGGGGAGATGGCTCTTGAAGGGCCGCTTTGCTCTCTTTGGTCACCAAAGGTTGCTTGAAAGACCCCTGAAAGCCTGTGGCTACAGCAGGTCTCCAGTTCACGATGATGCCTTTCCCCCATTGGGAGTCCAGTTCCAAATTTGAAGTGAGACCTGGGAGATACTCTTGGGAATTAGGGTTATGGCAGCAAACCAAGAAACTGGGCTTCATCTGTGTCTTTGCCCTGTTAGGGAATGCATGGAGACCATCTGGAGCTGTTGTTCTCCATTAGTGCTTGTAGCAAACCTCTTCTGATTGACTGTGACCCATCAAAGTTGGATGTAGGTGGTGCGGCAATGTAGATCTTGGTCTGCAAAGTCCAAGTACAAAATTCAGATCTGGGTCAACAGGCCAGCCTGAATGTCCTGGTTGGGAACAGAGAGGTTCTCTGCTGCCCAGGGCCATGGAGGGTTGGAAAAATGAAGATGCAAAGGATATGGATGGTGGGAAGTGCCAGGCCAAGATACTTGGGTGGTACTGCATGTACCCAGCCTAAATGCTGCCAGGCTAGTCCCAGAAGGGCTGGCTGTTTTGGGCTCAAGGCCAGCTCTGTGCAGTCAGGCTGTGCCCAGCTAACACCTCCTCCCACAATACAGAGCCCTGGCGAAGCTGTACCAGAGTTAACACAGCAGCTGGACTTTTGCCAGCTGCATCTGGTACTGCATGGGTGGCCCTGGTCCCCATTTCCCTGCATTCCTGATTGTTGGGTCCATGCAGAGGGGTGTCTCTGCCTTCCCCCTGCATGAGTACAGTGGTGTTGCTGGACCAGGCTGGCAATGGCGGCTCACCTCTGGAATTATGTTGCACAGCCAACTGGATGGGGAACACCAATGAGCTCAGTGTGGGGACACCAAAATTGCTTCTGTGTGCAGACAGCAAAGATCCTGCAGGGTCTTCTGTGATATAGTGATGCTCCAAGTCTGCCTTTGTATTGGATAATAGGGTGCTATGGGATGCTGCTCCACAGATCTTGCTACTGGGATAAGCAGAGATGCGTTCTCGTCAGTCATTTTCCTAGAGGTTTTCCTCTTGGCTGTGACTTCCAGCAGGGTTTAGCAGAATTAAATGTTAAAGAAGATAGAATTTAAGAATATGGATGTCAAATGTTGGGTTTTACTTCAGGCTTCTTGGCAATACGTGGTCTGTGTTTGGTTGGCAAGCAAATCCGTGATGCTGTGCTGCCTTCCAGAGTTAGTGTGGTTTAACTTGGTGGGTGTGAATCCCCCCAGGCTCTCGTCAGCTTCGGCAGATTCATCCTGGTCCTGAGAGAAAAAATGTTCAAGGAAACTTGAACAAGAGTGGAAAAGGGATGGGGAGCAAGCCTGGGCAGCAGGTCCCTGGCTTCACCTTGCTGGTGTAGGAAGGCCATAGCAGGAGCGTTGCTGCCGCGTGCTCCAGGAGCAAACAGCAGAGGTGGGCTGCAGCCTGCTTGCTCCCGGCAGCACAGCTGGTGACCTGGGAGCATTTTCCCACCATGCGTGAATCATGCTCCCACTTTGGTTGTGAATCCAAAGCACATCCACTCCCTCCCCAACCCATGTTTGGCTTTCCAGTGGTTGGGTTTTATCGAGCAGTTCTTTATTGGATTTATCATGCCAGTTGTTAAAGCTTCCAGCTGCTTAAATTTACTTTCTTGTTTTCTCATTTTCTCATCTGTCTTTTCTGTGTTCTTTACAACAAAATCCACACGGCCCTCTATATCATTAACTCCACGGGCAAGTTAATCAAATTTACTGTCAGGCACAGCTATAGCTGTTGGAATGTTTCTAATTTCTTCGGAGGGGGATATTGGGCTCACAAAGAATCAGCCGGCGCCTTCATTTCTGCCGTCTTTCTCTGTAACGTGCCCTGGAGTCGCTGTAATTCCCAAGCCAGCTCAGACACTCTATTTCCCACCGTGGTCTATTTCTGCTCTCTCCATGCCATGACTAGCTCAGTCCAAATTTTGGGTTGGGTTTGTGTGATGTTCCATGGGTGCCACATCTTGGTTGGGGGAATCCAGAGGACCATCCAAACTGAAGACCAACTCTTGTGCAGGAGGGCTGGGAGGTTTACCTAAACCCAGACATCCTTTGTGGATGGAAAGAGGCTGTCCAGCCCCCATCCTAGGCTAGCAATTGCTGTACTGAGGTTGCATTGGGAGCATCATTGAATAATACCTGTGGTGTTCTTGGGAAGTAGGCCACATCACTGCCTTGGAGGCTATGTGGCAGTAAAGATGTTTATGGGCTCTCCAGTCACATTTATGGGTCACAGTGGCATCTGGAGGTGGAACAGAAACTTGAGTGTCATGAGTGCTTGGCTGCGGCGTGACTGTTTGCTGTTTGCCTGCCCTCAGCATCCAAAGGCACATTCTGGAGCAAACATTCTGGTTTGGGTGTTGTGGCAGTCACAGAAAATGGGGGGGCCTGCTACCGAGGGGCAGATCAGAGGGACCTCGCAGTGCTGCTGCAGACTGTACGCCCCCAGGGATGGCCACTGGCATCAGAAGGGAAACGTGCTCCTGCGGTGAGGCAAAGCTCGATACTGATTTGGGTAGTGCTGTTGTGCAAACGCAGCATGCAACCGCAGTTGGCACGCTGCTGTCTCAAAGAAAGATGCTTGGGAGGTTTACAAATGTACTGAGGCAGCAGGCCCAGAAAAGGTTATAATTAACCCATGTCTGCAAACGCCTTCCACCTTAGGAGCAGGGTGCTGGGACTGTGAGTGTGATAGGGCAAGAGATGTGTTTTAGCTGGGGCTGACCACACTGCCAGACATGCACAGCCCTTGGTGACCTAGCTGCCCATGCCCTGGGATTGGGCTGCAGTGTGGCTCTGTCTTCAGCCCCCTTGAGAGCAGCCCATCAGTGGCTGGTCCCCAAGCCAAGTCCCACTTCTGCATAAAGAGAATCAAAACCCCATGGGGGGGTTCTCTTTAGGTGTGTGGGCTGTGGTTTTTGAGCAGGGTTGAGGCACCTGTGCATGTGGAAATAAAACAGCGTGCGTGCAGTGAGAACATGAGACCTTGGTGCATCTCATATATGTATGCATTTGAGGTGCGAGACAGCCAGTGTGTATGTTGCAGGAGTGACGTCCAGGGCTCGCCTTCCAAATCACCGGGGGATGGTGGAGAAGGGAGGAGTGGAGGAGGAACGGGAGAGGGGCTGAGAGTGGGTNTATATATATATATATATGTGTGCAAGCCCCATCTCCTGTGGGCAGAGCTGGCTTTGGCCAGGGCAAGCGCATGGGTTTTCCTGTGTTGCAGGAGAGGCAGCTCTGAGCTGGGAAGGGGACCTGTGGCAGGTGGCATCAGTCNTGAAGGAAGAAAAGGAAGGAAGGAGGGAGGGTGGGGGAGCCTGAGAGAGAGGGCAAGGGGAGGAGGGAAGGGGAGAGAAGTAAACAGGGATGAAATTGCAGGTAAAAATAAAGCCGAAGAAGCCCAGGTGGAATTCATGCAAAGTCTCCTCATCAACACTGCGACTCCCTCCTGTCACGGGAACTGTCATCCGGACTCGGCTCGTAATGAAAGGGAAAATATTTTATTCAGATTTATTAATTTGAAAATGAAGCCCGCCTGTCGAGAGGGGGACAGTTCTTCTCAATCTGTCATCGTTGAACCACACGCTCCTGACACCGGGATTCATTTGTCTTGTCGGCTCTGACAGTCGGATTCTCCCAGAGCTGTTCCTGGTGGATCGCCCTGGGATTTTAAACCGGATGAAACACATTCCGACAAGGAACAGCCTCTTTATTAATGCAAATTACACGAGGAGGAAAGAGCGCGAGGGAGGGAGAGAAGGAGGGAGGGTGACGCCAGCAGACGCTCTGGTTCCTCTCCCTGTATCAGTCATTTGTTATTTACATTTATACACATTTTTCAGGTTTAATAAAAGGAGACCGGGATTTTCAGTGACATTTATGGACAGATTGTTTAAAAAAAAAAAAGTGGTACCGTCACCACAAATGTATGCAAAAATACATACATATATATATATATGTATATATATATATATATATGTGTGCAAGCCCCATCTCCTGTGGGCAGAGCTGGCTTTGGCCAGGGCAAGCGCATGGGTTTTCCTGTGTTGCAGGAGAGGCAGCTCTGAGCTGGGAAGGGGACCTGTGGCAGGTGGCATCAGTCTGGCGAGGCTGCCAAGGGGGC
>VZTL01049126.1:14423-28112 GCA_013400535.1 Scopus umbretta | reverse complement strand
TGTGGCATCTCCTGGGGTGCCCGTAGAGCCTCTCCTTGGTTCCTGGTGGGGTTGACCAGCTGGAGAAAGCTCACTCGAGGTTTTCATGGTAGGGAGTGCTGCCTGTGCAGCAAGGCAGTCCTTCCTGCACCCTCCTGTCTATGTGGGATGTCTGGGGGTGTGTCGGTGGTGGGTCTGTGGCTCCTGGGGGTCAGCGTGATTTCCAAAGTCGCAGCTGTCCCTCCAACCTCTGCTGCTGCTCTTCCATGGGGAAGGTAATGTGCTTTAAACATCAGCATCTCCCTAACCCACCTACTCCTGCCTCCCTCATACGGGTAGCATCGGGGCTTCCAGGACGGGTTTTTCTTTGCAAGCCATACTTGCCCCTGTGGAGGCTGGCTCTGCTAATGGGGCCTGGCACCAGCCCCCCCGAGGTCTCCTCAGCTCATCAGTGCAGCATAAAACAAATGCTAGAGCCGGCAGTATGGAGAGCCTGAACGTATGTGTCTAATGATGTCTCCGCAGTCTATAGAATGAATATTTAATAGCGCTTGTCAGCAAGATCTTATAGAGGGATTTCTTTCCTAAAAAGCTTGTTAACTCTCGTGATTTCCATGGCAGCCTCAGTGTTTCTGGTGGCCTCTTGCTGGTTTGTCACCATCCGCATGGGTTCCCCTCCTTGGGGTCCTTTCCACCATCCTTCCTCAGCCACAGCTCGGCAAAGACCACAATCACTACCCTCGGCAGCTCCATCCCTGGCAAGGACTGAGGTGTGAGCCTGCAGATGAGTAAGTTGGAGCTGATGAATGCCCCCCTCCCCAGGGCAGGTGGGACCCCTTGTTTTAAGGTTCCAAAGTGTCCAAGGTGACCTCATGTGTCCTGCAGCACTGCATGGGTCAGAGACCCTCACCCCCAAATTTCCGTACCCTGCTAAAGTTCTTTTGGAGAGACGTTCAGGCTTGACTTAAAGGCTGCAAGTGATGGAGAATCTACTATGTCGTTAAGCAAATTGTTCTGCTGGTTAATTAGCTTCACTTTTAATGTGCTTGGAGCAATGAGAACAGTAATTCACGGTAGGAACAGGGATGTGCAGCAAGGGCCTGGAGAGGTGTGGAAGAGGAGGGTGGAAAGCCAGAGAAAAAGGACTCAAAATTAGAGCAGAGACATTTTTCAGTGAATCTTTGTCTGTGAGAGGGACAATGAGAAAAGAGAGGAGGAAAAAGAAGAGAAAAAGGGAGAGAAGAGATGGAAACGTTTCAGAGGGAGCAATGTTATTTTTTAATTTGGGATGAGTTTTGTGAATGCTATTTTTATGACAGAAAACTAGAGAGTAGAAATGCCAAAATGCCATTTGGTAACATCTTTGAAATGCCCTCTTCTGCTTTTCATTCCAAAATGGCAAGTTTTAAAATTTAAATCTTGGTCTAAAAACTCTTTAAAAAAAAAAGATGGGAGGGAGGGGGCTTGATGCTTGAACCTCAGTGCTTGAAACCTTTCCCAAAGGTTTTCCCAGAGTCAGTGGCTCTTCTCAGCTTGCCTATCCCTAGCTTGAAATCAGGCAGGTGCTCACTCAAAGAGAAGGTCTTAGCTTCTGCAAGCTTCCTTCTCCAGATGGAACCATAAGTTGCTGAGAGAGCAAACTCGAAGTGAATCCTCATTATGCAGGTGCATTAACCCAGCACGGGTGGCCACAGAAACACAGACCTCACTGTCTATGGAGCACAGGGGTGCATTGGAGCCGTGCCACATCCATGCTTCCCAAGATTGAGGTCCAGAAACAGGGGGGGAATGCATTTGGTGAGATGAACCCAGAGGTGCTTGCTTGCAGGGGTGAGGAAAGCTGTGGCCGGGGAGATGTTTTTGTACTTTGGTGGATGCAGCTGCCATGAGCCCTGGGCACATCTGCACCCAGCTGGCAGAGGTGATAGGGACATGGCCCCGAGAACAACCTTGGAGCACCTTGAGAAGCCACCTGGAGCCCTGGCCCAAACCCCAGCCTGGTCAGAGCACCTAGAGATACTGCTTTCAAGGACCTTCGCACCTGGTCTGTGGGGACTGTCTGAAAAATCACTTCTGCCCTTGAATTCCTATTTCCTTGCAAACCCCCTGGCTAGGGCTCAGCCCTGGTGTAATAAGCATCTGCCTGTAGTAATCTCAACACCCCTCCCCAAACCTACTTATAAAATAATGTACCTTGCACCAATTTTATCTGTGACATTGCATAAAAAAAAAAAAATCCATTAAAAGAAATAAAAGCAGGTGCAGCCTGGTGCTGCAAACACTCCTTCACTTTCATTCTCTCCCCTTCGTTCTCCCTCTCCTTCACTCCCGGTGTTTGCTAGTTTGTATGATTAATTTTATCAATTTTCCTGACCTGCTTTGCCACTGAAATAAATATGACAGCTGCAGTGCTGCCTCAATTCGTTCTCTTGCCAAGTGAGCTGCTGAGATGTGTTTTCTTGTTGATCGCAGACTTTGGTAAATATCAAGTAAATAGACTGAAGAGGATTCATTTCAGCAGCTTGGATTGTCAGGACTTCAGCCCGAGAGCACATCCTTCACTGGGGAGACAAAGGGAGCAGGAAAGCTCCTGTCCCTCCCCAAAAAAGCAATCGGGAAATTCTTGCAGCACACCAAGACGCTGTCAGCCTGGCCTGTAATTACTGGTGTCAGCAGATGTCTTGGAGGAGACTCCTAGAGTCTGGGTCCCAAAAAAGGAGCCCCATGGCCAGGCAGCTGCTGTGGTGTGCATGGGTCAGAGTGGCAGCAGAGATCAGTGCATTGGACGCTGCCATCTTGGTCCTTTTCTATGTCTCAGTATCTTCATGGAGATGGTCCACTACCAGGTCTTCCACCATCTTGGTATTGTCTCCTGTCCCTGTGTGGAAGAGAGCCATCCTGTCTCTCCTCAGCAGAAGGTGGCCTAATGGACCATGGGTTTATGGAGGACAAAAATCATGGATGATGCTTGTGATGCGGGTAGGTAGTATTGATGACAGGGCGACAACCTGGCATTGCAACGTCTCTTCAAATGAATCAGCTGTGTCTAGTACAGCAGCAGAGTAGAGTAGTGTCCCCCTACCCTCCTCATGTCTCCTTCTGCACGGTTCTGTTTTGGTGGTGATGTTCATAATCTGTCTACCCATTTTCTTTCGCCTTGGCCTACCTCTGGAAACACTCCTGCAGCAGAGCTTTGGGCACACCTCGTGCTTGGAAATCATTGCCCAAATACCTGATTTTTCAGTTCCACCTGTCCCAGTGAAATTCAGCCAGGAGTGAGCTGAAGGCCTCCCACCTTGCAAGGAATCTCTCCAGGAGATCTGCTTCTCTGATGAGGCTGCTTGGCTATGGGCAAGCATCTTAATTAGCACATTCTCCATCCTGGTGCAAGGTTGTGACTATGGTCAAAGCAAGTCTTCCAGCCTGGGCAGTTATAGGTCAGTATATACCCTGCACACCCACACACCCTGCATGGGAGCATGTGGATAAGCAGAGGACCTGGATCTGGACCAGCACTGGCCTTGCACATGGCTTCTCACAGGCAGTGCAGGTTGCTGCTTGGCTGTAGGTCTGTGCTGGCATGGGGTTTGAAGGCAAGACCCAGGCTCTCTTGAAGTCTAGAGGACTTCATTGTTGGTTATAGATATGGTGTATTGTTATGCACATGGGGAATTTAAAACATTAGGAAGGAAATTCTTGTGTTAGCATGTCTCCTATATGGCCTATTTGGCTGGTGTGGCAGAAGCAAGAAAGGGAAGGGACTGCAGTATCATTGCTCAGTGTTGGTTTTTCAGGCAGCAGTATTTCTAACGATAGCGGTCCTTGTCCTGAGGCTCTTTAGGCACCTTTCAGAGACATTTGGGAATCCACTTACCTATCTCAAAGCACTTACATCTGCCCTACACAGCAGCTGTGCTTTTTTGGGTAGGGCTCCCCACATAGTGCCTGGGGGACCAAAAAAAAATCAGGGACAGAGCATCCAATGAGCATATAGTGTTGAGGATGTGACACAGGTGTACTTGCTGGAGCAGGTCTTGGTGGTGATGTGGACAGGAGTGATACTGCTGGGGCAGTGTTCAAGCACTGTGTGCTCTGCCCTCCTACTCGAGGGACTTTGGTCTGGCTTTTTTGAAGTATTTAAGGCTATGCCTATGGAAATAAATTAAACAATGCTGGAGAAGAGTGCTAAGCACATTTTATTTACTAAGCATCCAACTGCCCAAAAGTCTCTCAGTGAGGACTGGTGTGCTGCGAAGATGCTCCCACTGTTACCAGCCCCACCTGTGCAAAAGCCTCTAGTGTGCCTACTTTTCCCCAAGAAATCATGAGATTTTTAATTTAATTCAATTCAGGGATTTTGGAGAAAAATCCAGGGGTTGTTTTGTGCCTTTGCAGACTTTAACCTTTGGGTGTAGGCATTTGGCCTTCCCATGTATTTTTCAGCAGCTATATGAGTTTATATATAAACTTTATTTCTAGAAACAAAAGTTTTGCTGATTTCTATCAGAGACTTTAAAGACTCCATGAGTAAGGAATGCTGTCTTGAAAATTTTGCGGTCTAATCAAAGGTAAACGTTTTCTAGTGTTCATGATCTAGTTAACCAGCAAACAGTAATTACCAGTACAATCCCACAGCTGAGCCCTCTGTATGCTGCAGATCTTAGCAAAGCCTCCTTCAGCCAGCACACATAAACAAGAGGAGAGAGGGAAAAAATAGAAACTTCCAGTCTCCAAAACCAAAAAGAGAATTTGTAAATGTGACCCAGATAAACATGACGCAGGATGGCTTCCTTGAGTCAACAGAGAGCCTCAAATACCAGTTCATGCAACCTTCTCCACCCTGGCGTGTCAGAGAGGCCTGCAAAGACTGGGTGGCTGCTGCAGCACCCCATCATCCCCCCAAAGTTACCACATCCTCCAGCATGTTTGTGTGTCACTGAGCCAAAGCTCAGCAGCTTTAAACCAGGGAGGAGGAGGGCACCACAAAATACCTGTAAGCAAATCTAAAACTGAAGACATAGGGCTCTCCTGCTGCCTCTGCTCCAATTTTTTTGCAGATTGACTGTGTGCTCATAGCTTTACCTTTTGGAATTATTGTATTATTACCATTACTAAGGTGATAATTTTCATTAACAAGTTACTGCTGGAAGCGGCAGCAGTCCAGGACTTTCCATCAGAAAGAAGGTCTAGCTGGCTGCAGGGTCCCACCGGCACCATGCAAGGACTCCTCTCTCCTCATGTTTGAGCTCTGATGGACTAAACTGTCCAAGCAGGTGCCTTCTACCCTCCATGGAGGGAGACCAGCACTCCTTTAAGTCTGCTTAGCCCAGTGATCTGGGACTCTGACCTTAGGGCAGGTTGACAGCCCTCTGGTTGGGTCAGAGTCCACCAACCATGGATGAATCAGAGACGACCAGGGCGACCAGTGTTGAAATATCTATAGACAGCCTTGGGACACCCACCAGCTGGGGCACTTGGGAACCAGGAGCTAGTGAAAAGTACACCCCTGCATTTGCTAGCCTCAGATGGAGTTATGGATATATGGTGGTGGGTAAAGTGTCCTGTGCAGGGGGTCTGTGCCCCTGTCAACCACAGGCTGTCCCTGGTGAAGCCACTCTATTAAGATGCATTTTTCTGGGGAGCGGAGGCCACGGCCTGCTGCCAGGAGTGGTTGGACTTAGGTGGGCTGTGTTGCTTTGTGAGTTGTGCTGTTGTCATCCTTGACCATGTATTTAATCCAGCCAGCTTAGTGCTGCCCAGAGCATGGCCATGCAAGCCCAGGAGCTGTCCCCAGGGGAGCCAAGATTGGAGCTCGCACTCAGCATGCCTGTGACAAAGGTCTCCAAACCAGTTCCAAATTTCCCTGGGCACTGTGAACTTCCGGGGGTCACTTTTGGCTGTGGGGTGCTTCCCAACAAAACCTTGGTTTGGCACCATCTGTCCCACTGCCAATCCAATGGGCTGTGTTGGCCAGCAGGAGCTCGCAGCATGAGTGCCTGGGGACATCACCAGCCTGCCAGGGAGCGAAGGGCAGCAGCACTCTCCTCCCTTCCACCAAGATGGTCAGAAGCCCAGCTGTGTTGACTGGGCATATTTTTCTGGATGCAGATCACCTTGGTCCAGCAAGGAGTGCACGCAGCAGCTGCTCGTCATCAATTCAGATATCCCCCTCCCCGCTTTTCAAGGACTTCTGAGAGCAAAAGGCTTGTGGCTACAAAGATTTACACCCCCTCGGCAAGGGTTAACCTCATCTGGCAGCCACTATTGTCTCAGGACAACTTGTCAGTCTGTGAGAACGTGCAGTAATGGATTTGAAGTGGATTGCTCAGCCCACGGAGAGGGTGATGCTGTATTTATTGAATAGACATTAAAAAGAACATTTCTCAATTTCTCAGCACTGAACTCGAGGTCAATGGATCTTTTTGGCACTGACATGCTGAGTCAACTCCTAGCTTAAAGCTTTTAGAAGGACCAGGGTTAGATGAAAGGATTAGACTCCGTCTTTAGCGTTTCCCTGGCAAAATCGTTGGGTGCTAAATCATTTATGTTGCTTTGCGGTGCTTTGCTTGGCCTCTGCCTGTTACCTTGGAAAACAAAAAAAAAAATTCTTCCCTTTTTTTGGATTGAAATGACACAAGTTGATTACTTCCGCTGTGCCGCACCGAGACGAGGTAGACACAAAGTGTGTTGGGCTCCTTATGCTGCTGGACTGCTGGGCAGTCGCTGCTGGAGAAGAAAGCAGCTCTGCAGCGAGATGTGGTGCCACCCCACCCACCCGATGCTGAGAGGGCATGCGGCTCACTGCGTGCTAACAAATTCCTTGTGCACTAGCAAGACAGCGTTTCAATAATGAACTAACGATTGATTACAGCAGCCCTGACGGCGCTTGCTGGCTCGGCGGTCAGCCCAGCGCCAATGTCTGTGGGAGCAGAGGCATGGGCTTCCTTCTGCCCCTGCCTGTTGGATAGAGCTCCAGGCAGTGCTCCCTTGGTGGCAGGGGCATTTTTGCCTGTGTGCTGGGCAGTAAGTAGGAGCTGTACAAGGGCTTTGGAGTTAAAGGGATGAGGTTATGTTCTGCTCACTGTTACAGTAGGGTAAAGCTGGAGCAATGCACTGACTGCAATAGATGTTTTTATAGATGCTGACCTCTTTGGTGTCACACACACTGCTACCATTCCCTGTGGTTTCTGGCAATTTTGTTAAGGTACTATTAGTGTCATGCTAAGGGCAGTGCTGGACAGGTGGGTTTGGACAAGCCTGTCTTGCCTGAGAGCAAGCCTTGGGAAAGGCATTTTTGGGAAGGGTACCGACCTCAAAAAGAGTGGTGGGCAATGAGAAACTGCTACTGTGTTCCTGCTGTACATTCTTTGTCAATCATGCCAGCTGCCGGAGAGAGAGGCATGGCTCCCCCATTGATCCCAATCCCTCTTGGGAGAAACCAAGAGGACCACAGGGCAGGACGGAGCAGCAGAGGAGGAGGAAGGCAGCCTTCCTCTAAAGCACTACCTTCTCCTGCAGCTGTCCTGCTTGCATCCAGCATGTCCCATGCCAACAGCTCTCTCAAGGTCTGCAAAGCCCCATCCTGCAGCCCTTTCTCAGGCCAAATCCCTGTTGCAGCCAGCACTTACCTATGGTTTCAGGCCTTCTGGTAGCAGTGCAACAAATAAAATGCAATCCGCCTGTATCATAAAGTCCAATAAAAATGAAACTGAACATCCACTTTGTAGACAGCAAGTATACTGTAAATTTATGAGATCATATCTCGTGGAGGACAGGGTAGTTAAGGGGGGAAGGAAGGGGCTGGCAAAAATGGGAGAGAGCGGCCGAAGGGTAGTAAATATGTTTTCAATAATGAAGAGGCCCGATTACCCTCTTTGCAATAAAAACGTGCACAAGGCAGAGCTGCCGTAAAAATTACTCCCAAGCAGCCTGGCATATTTGCACCTTGTCATCTTGTCAGCTCCATGCAAATTTGCAAGGCGCCCGCAGCCGGCGTGGGTCGGCTCTGTGGCATGGGGCTGCCGAGGACCGGGTGAGGGTCCTCCCTCCTGCAAAAACCATTTCATTTACAGGCCCCATCACCCTGGTCCTGTCCACCACCCCCTCCCACCCTGCAAAACACACCAATTTGCCCGTAACTATAGCAACCAGCACAGAGGCAGGATGCAGGGATGGAGCAAAGGATCACCAGGGTGCCACGTGTCCTGGGCTTCTCCTCAGCCAGGTGAGGGTGGTGGGAAGCACAATGGGATTTGGGATGTGGCTCCTGTGGTATCCATGGTGTGTGGCTTTCTTCGGGCAGGAGCCCTGGCCCCAGCCTCATGCCCTCGCCCCATCTCCAGGTGGCATTTCTCTTTTTTTGAGGTGCCTTATGCATCCTCCTTGAGACTGATGGTACCATGTGTTGTCTAGGGCACACCGATAGCACTAGGTGCAATTGGGCTTTGTGTATTTAAAGCAAAAAACAAGCATTTTGTTTTCTCCCAGCACAAACCAGAGCAAAGGCTGAGGCCTCACCTCTTTTGAAGGCGCTTTCTCAGGTGGGGGTTTAAACTGATTAAATGAAGTGATGTAAATGGCACAGGAGCAGCTTTGAGTTGTCTGAAAATCAGCCTGAGCTGTCCTCAAATAAACCACTCCTGGGCCCAAAAGAAAGCAATTACACAGGGGCTTAACCGATCTGATTTAACAAAGCTGCAGTAATTAAACCTCATACACTTCAGGCTGGGGATTCAGCTCCGAGGGCTATCAGGATCCTGTCTCAGAAGGTAAATCTTTTTGGTAGGAGCAGCTGAGTGGATTTAAAACAGGGTAATTCTCCCTTCTCTCTTCCATGCCTCTCAGTTTAGACATTGCTTTCATGGGTGCCAGTGGGGTTAGCAAGGATTTCTCTTGTGGAGCAAAACCAGAGCAGAGTAAAACTCCCAGGTCCGTTTCCTTCTGCACCAGGATATAAAGCTCAGAGCCGTGTTGTCGGAGGACTCGGCAGGCACCTGACCGCTGAGGACACTTTGCTAACTTGATCTGGCAGTCTCAGTGTAAAAAATACTGTCCTCCATGGTTCACAACCCTGATCCAAAGCTTGCTGAAGCTAATGGAAGCCTTTCTTTGGCCTTCAATGGGCTTTGAATTGTGCTGCTGAGGTGGAGGGTAAGCATCGAGTGTCAGGGCCCTATTAAGGATGGAAATATCTGGGGATGGGTGCTCCCCTGTGGAGGCAGCCTGCTGGGGTGCACGAGCTCTGACCCACTGATGGAAGCACCATCTGCTGGCACTTGGTGTGCCAGCCGTCACCACCGGAGTCATGGGCTTTAAGGATGGAAGAAAGAAATTGTGGTTGTGCAGCTTGACCTCTTCTATTCAAAGCAAGATCAAAGGAGGGACAAGAAAAAGCAGAGGCGGCTGTTGCACCTGATAGCTGAATGCAAGATGAATGGGAGAGAAGCAGGGGAGCTGGGGATTTGGATTGCAACAAAGCAACAAGATCGAATTAGCAAGAGAAGTCGTATTCTGGAATCGCAACATTAAAGGGATATGGCTGGAGCAGGGAAGGCAGGCAGGGGCATCAGGGAGAAGGTATGTTTCGTATGTCTAGGGTGCATGTGTTTGCATGGAAGGCCAGAAAATGAGGGGATTAGACTTTCTGGAGATATCCAGCTGGTGGTAAAAAGGGAAAACACCAGGACAATTACCACAGGGGTGGGTCTCCAGCACACCAGGTAAAGGAAGCTTTAGTGAGCAGCTGGCAGCATTATTTAGTTAATGTGGGATATCCATTCCTGGGAAAAGAAGATGCAGAGGACCCAGTGAGTCTTGGGGGTATGTGGGTGACTATCTCCATCACCAAGGGTGGGAGAACAGGGAAGAGCCTGTTTCTGACAGTAACTCCTGCAGGAGAAGCTGGCTAGGGATGTGGAAGGTGACCTGTTAGAGTTGCTGGGAAATGACTGAACTGATGCTGAGAAGCAGGAGGGAGGAAGAGTGCTGGATCTGTATAAGGATCTGGGGACTGCAGCACTGGCCAATCATGCACAGGTAAGGTTCCCTGGGAAGCTGATCTTTAGGGGGAAAAAGTTGTAAGTGAGAGCCAGTCGCAACTTCTTGTGGGCACAGTTCAGACTATGGTGTTGCAGGAGAAAGGAAGCGTGGGGAAAGAGCTTGGATATGAGAAAGAAACCTGGGGGAAATGAAAAGTAGGTCACACCATGAAGATCAAGCACAGAAGTGCAGCATGCATATGCAGAGACAAGATCAGATAAGCCAAGGCACATGGTGAGATGCAATTAGCAGGGGACATCAAGTGTAACGAGAGATCACTCTAGCAGTATATCAGCAGTTGCAGGAGGACCACAGAGGTGTTGGTTTGGTACTCGGGGACAGGGAAAGCACTCAGCAGATGGTGCCAAAGAAGTGGCATCACATTTTTTTTCCCCTAAGAAGGTCGTCTGTGATCCTAGTTAAGTACTAGGAGAAAACACACCTATCTTTAAAAAGGGAGAAAAGGAGGGATGGGATAATTATGCAGCTTTCAGTCTAACTGCAGTTCCCAGAAAAGCACTGGGACCTGTAGTCAAGCTTGTGAAAACCTAGGCAAAAACTAGGGCGTGAGAATAGGTAACACAGGTGGCTTCAAAGGAAATTGTATCAGCCCAGTAGAGTCTCCTTGCGCTACTGAGCAGCAAGACTTGTGGAGGGGAGGCAAACAGCAGCAGCTGAGTATCCTGGGTTTACCAGGTGAGATTGACAGGGTGGTCTCATAAGTGGGGGAGAATCATCTAGACAAAATGCTAGAGGCTGCAAAAGTGGCCAGAAATTTGACTAGGAGAGCACCTACCAGAGGTTCACTGTTGCACTGGAAGGATTTTTTGAGTAAGTGTGCACAGGGCGACTCTGGCATCTGGTGATGCTCCGTGTTTTCATTAGTGATCCACGATGGTGGAATGGGGCTATCGTTGTTTCCAGATGACACCAGCCTAGCTGAGAGGGCCAGTAAGTTGGAGAACAAGACCAGCGCACAAAATAACACAAACAGATTGGAGACAGGGACCGGGAAAAAAGGCGTGACTGAAGCAAGTGTTGTTTGGGGCTTTTAGAAATAAGCTTAGTGGGTGGTATGGTCTCGCAAGTGCAGATGAATAGGTGTTGCTTCCATCTAGGTGAGCAGAATGAGACAATAGACTAAAATAAATAAAGGCCTCCCAGAGGGAGGCTGGCTGAGAGAGAAAGCATGCTGTGCGGAGGGAAGAGAAAGTGAGAATGGACATGGTCAATTAGCAAATAGGACAAGGAAGGTGGCTCAGGTACCCTACCCACTCTCCCTTCCTTCAGGAAGGACTAGGTAAAAATATGAAACATTTGCAAAGAGAAGTTCTCAATGTTTTGTACCCTTGAGCTGTGAAAACTCACTGCAAGGTCATAGAGAAGTGCAGCAGGTTGTGCCTTATCTTAAGGCTGCAAAAGTTTGGGGCAGGGGGAGCTCTGATGGTTACGCAAGCAAGTATGTTACATGGTTAAGGGAAGGAGTTCTCCCCTTTCCCATTGTGACCTTGTCAATAGTAGGTCCAACAAAACTGATGGAGATACTGCAGTATAAATATAGAGCTGGTAAAAAGAGTGAATGTCCCATTGCAGAAACATTGACAGCCAGCATCAAGGAACATTGAGAGCCTCAGACATATGTCCCAAGTTGCCAAGTTATTAAAAAACTGTACTTTATAAATGCTATACCATTCTCTGAAGTTTGTAGAGATTTCATGAAGCCAAAGCATCCCTGACCAGGTGCTGGTGTCTGTGTGCTAGTACTGTCTCAGCTGAAAATAGATTGGAAAATAATGTCATTAAAATAGCTGTTTGTGGCAATATTGAGGCTGGCAAACCTTTGGAGGTGTAACTTTGGGATGCTGAACATAGGAGAGAAAATCCACCTGGCCCTTCTGAAGTCCAAGCACACTGAGGTGAATGAGGATACCTGTGACAAATTTATTCATGCAAATGGAAGGGTTTTTAAGGTTCAGCCAGCAAATGGCTAGTTTACTTGCCCACGCCCCTGCTGTTTTTCACAGTGAGTACAACAGGGTCACAGCTTTTGTTTGCAGTGTGGACTCGATGTGGTTTTATTTGCCTGCACCTCATTCACATGAACTGCAAAGGCTTTTCAGAGGGAGAGAACAGAGAGAGGGATCTTCAGAAGAAGAAGGAGGTGGCAACAGGTTACTGAAGTGCAGGAAGAAACTTCATGATGGACCACACCAGCATCTGGGCTGTGTCCCTACTGGGACACAGATCTCCTGCACAGCCTTGGCCTGGTCCCCTGGTGTTTTTCAGTCCCCTTGCCCAAGCAGACAAGGGCTCTTGCCTCTGCCTTGCTGGTAGGAAAGGACTTGCTGTGAAGACCGTCCCTTGTTTGTGGTGTACCCAAACCAGAGGGGTCTCAGCCACTTCTGGGGCTTTTTGTTTTTCGTTCTTAACATGCTGAGTGGAGGCAGTCCCAAACCCTTCATTATGGGAGAGCCTGGAGAAGCAGTTTTCACCAGGACACAATTATGCCTGTTACAGGGAGAATATTTAATTTCAAAGCCTGACAGATCAAATGCAGCTGGGGGGTGGAGCTGTGTCTTATCTCTCGCCTTGTCCAGAAGTTTGAACAGCAGAACAAATGATTTGATCATGTTTTTATTATCCTTCTCCCCCTCCCTTCTATCAGGGAACTATAAACCAGAGATAATCTACAATTCTCCCTGTCTAATTGTGCTGCCCGGCCACCTGAATGCCATTGCCTCACAGAGAAAATGCCCTCCATCTTCTCAGCTCTCCCTGTGCCGTGCGGGGAAGCGGGGCGCACGCCGGCTGCCTTCGCAGCTGGCTGCTGAGTCCTGAGACTGGAGTTTTCCCTGAGGTAATAATTTACTGGGATGCTAATTGGGCTGTCCACAGAGTGAATTAAAAGAACGTTCCTCCACGGGCTACGGAGCTGCGGGAATCCTGTGGCCATGCCCAAAGGGTAGGAGAGATCTCATGGAGGAGTAACTGGAGCCTGGGAGCCTGTTTGCAAGGAAATTAAACTAAAAATGTGTAGAAAAACAGCCGTCGGCTTCACATTTCAAACCCAGACTGGTATCCAATAGGTCTGAAAAGCTGTTTAACACGTGAGCACTGGCAGACTGCAGAATCTTATTTCCACTAAAATCTTAGCTTTCTCCCCCCCCTTCATTATAACAAAATTAAATGGAAAAGTGACCATTTGCAATTTGCTTGATCCAATCCAACTGAAAACTGACTGCCAAGACCCAGTGCTGGGCAAAGCATTTCTCTCCCCATTCCTTTCCCCCCCTCTCGCAAAACATCCATTTCCAATAGGTTTAACCTGGAGTTGTCTGTTTTGCTGTGAGGGGCAGGGGAAAAAAAAACAAAACAAAACAAAACCAAACCAAAATCCCACAAGAACTTTAAAATCAATACTTTATATTGTCTGTGAAATTTTTTTTTTTTTTATAAGCTCAACACTTTTGATGAAAAGATGTCAACCATGCCCGGCTCCCAGAGGAAGCTCCCTCTACGGGCGATGCTGCGGTAGCGTTGCTCCAGCTCCGCACCACGGCCTTGTCCTGTGCCAAAATCCCATGGGTTGGCCCCACACAGCAGGCATTAACACTGCAGGAGCAGCTAAGACTTCCAGCCTGTGCAACTTTCAGATTAAATTCCCGCCCCCCC
>VZTL01049126.1:0-14398 GCA_013400535.1 Scopus umbretta | reverse complement strand
TCCAAAAAAAAAAGGGATTAAAAAATAATCACAAATGTCTTTCATTTTTATCCAAAGAAGTAGGATGCTCTGGCAGCACTAGAGATGGTGTTAGCTTTGGGTGCAAGGGGCTGTGCAAACACAGTGCAAAGGGATGGATGTGTTCTGCTCCGAATGAAATTTTTTTATATTGTTTTTTTATAGCTAAAAGCTGCAAACCAGCTTATTTGATTAGGAAAGTGCTTCTGAATTTCTGCTCGTAAAGGAGGGGTTCGGTACCTGGTGGGGAAAGCTAAAGCCATTTGCACACTTTCCTCCTCTGCACTTTGGGCTCTGTCCGGTGGGTTTACAGCTGTGCACATGCTAAAGGGATGAAGGTACTGATGGTGAGCTCAACCTGCCTTCCCACTGCAGGTATGGAAGGCAGAACTGGTGTCTCTGCCTTCACCAGAGCTCTCAATGAGCATCAGAGCTGGCAGGATGGAACCCAGAGGTAAGGACACCAGTGGGTCTTCTCCCTCACTGATTGCAAGTGGCTCTGACAAAATTTGTGGTGGCTCCAGATGTTCAGTTTGGTTGAACAAAACCAGATGTTTATCTCCCAGGGGAAGGCAGGGGCCAAGCAGTGGGAGCCATACGCTGCTAGCATTGCTCAGGACAGCAGATAGGGCAATGTGGGGTGACAGCAACTCAGCTCCCAGCTGTGTGCTGTCCTACAGACACACCAGTTTTGACTGTTCAGTCAAAATTTAACAGACTTATACGGAATACACTGAATTTTCCACCAGGTGCTAGCATGAACTCTGTTAGGGCAGCTGTTTGCTAGGCGGTGATGGAAAATGTTGAATTTTAATCCCATATAAAGATCTGGAAAATGCTTCTACTTAGCATTGCAATGAAAAGCTGAAATTTCAGAGTTGCCATCAGAATGGGCATAAAATGCTATAGAGATATTTTGATTCTGAAATATTGGCATGTCCTTAGAGAAAGTTCAGGGTAGAAGGGAGAAATGCAGCCATGAAATCTTACCTTCAAAATTCCCTGCTTTTGTGGAAGATGTGGAGTTTGCAGAGGGCAAGAGGTCTGTCAGAGTGCTTCGCAGTGCAGAGCTGAGGCTCAGCAAGCTGAAGCAAAACCGTTGGTGTTGGTGGCAGAAGGTTTGATCCTTTAAAGCAAAGAAGGTGTCAGCTTATAGGTTCATTGGTAGTGAAAAGTCGGTGTGTTTGCCTGATCTGTTGTTGTTCTCCTTCTCCAAGAGATGTTTCCTCAAAGTGACGATGTGATAGCATGGGCTGAATCTATGCTCACTGGACTAGAGCTCCTTTGCGGGTAAAGGCTGATAGTGGGCCATAGCAGGCTGGATGTGAAATACAGGCTTAAATCTGTGACTGCCAGTCCAAATTATTCCCAAGTTATTAGCGTGTTAGGGGGGAGACATCAAAACCCAGAACTCTTTAAAATGCATGTCACCTGCTCTGGGGACAGCCCTGCTGTCCCCAGCATGTGGCCCTGGAGGTGGCAATGATGGGACAGTCCAGACAGTGTCTGAGCTCAAAGATGTCCATGACAACTCTGCAAAGCTGAGTTATGTGGAGTCGTCATGTTAATGTACAGTCAGCGAGAAAGATAGGAGAAATACCGCCACGCAGAGATCCATATTTTTTCCCACTGAGTAAGATACTGTGTAATTTTATCTAGTTACTATAAAATAGTTTATACTCCTTGTTTAAAAAAAAAAATAAAAAAAAGGGAGAACCCCTCCTATATTTCACTTCCTCTACTGACAGGCTATGGAGGAAAAATAGATTGTTTCGTCTGCATTTAATATTTCAAACCAAGTAGACCCAAAAGAAAAGGCAGCAATTAACCACAAGTACCAGCAATGTGTTCCTTGTGTTTCTTCTCTATGCATTCAGCTACAAAGAATCAGTTTGGTACAAACTTATTTACAGTCACGTTAAATCTTTTAGTAGTAATTTTCCAAGCTAGACAAGAAAGCAATGGAGCTACCATGCTCACCTTTCAGACTACAGACCTCTGAGATGAGACCTGCATCTCACATTTATTCAGGATTTAAATCCTTTGCACTCAGCCAGTTAGAAATGGTTAGTAAATGATTAGCACATATCTGACCATATGTTGGAGTAAGCTTATACACATACACAGGGAAGTAAATTTTATAAGCCCAGCAGAACCCAGAAAAGAGGCCAAATGGTAAAAAGGGCATTGACTGTGGTGCAGGTTCTCTGTACCTATGAACATACATGTGCTTGCACACACAAAGGTGTGCATTGCACGTGCAGGGCTATTTATTTTCCCTCTTCCACTGTTAATTCCACACAAGATCTGCCCTGTGGCTCCTTGCCATTGCTGCTCAGGTTCTTGCCACCTAAATAGCACAGGCTGTAAGACCAGAGTTAGCTGAATCCTCAGCAGGAATACAGCAAGGGCACAGGGCTCCTCGCCTGCCGCATCCTCTGCAATGCCCGCACCCAGGCTGGCAGCATCCTGTGACTAACTCTTCTAGACTGGATTTCTCCAAGGGAGGACCAGCGCTTAATTTGGCTGACTCTGCGCTCTGCGGGAGCTCTCATCCATGCCAGCTTGAGTCCTAGCAAAAACCCATCATCATTAGTCCTGGAAAGAAACAGCTCGGATATTCTCCACCCCCGTTCCTGCAGGCTGGGATGTACTGCATGTTCCCACAGACCGAAATTCCCCTGGTAGGCTCAATTACAGCAATCAGCCTTCACGCTCTTTTCAATGGCACTTCTGCCTCCAACTCCGTGAGGCCACTGTGGTGGGGCCAGAAGTAGCAGCTTTCCTGCAGGTGTTGGGGGAGATGGCACCGCTAATTCAGCCATGCCAGACCTGTGGGCAGGACTTTGTGGGATGGGCATGCAGAGTGGTGTATGGGGCCCGTGGGCTTGTCTCTAAGGGGGTTGCCCTAATTGGAGCTGTTTGGGATGTACCCTGGCTCTGTCCTCTAACAAGGTGGTTACAGCAGAGAGCCGAGCACATGCTCTCATTCAGCAAGGTCTTCAGCTTACAGCAGATTTCCTCTGGTGCAAGGCAGAGCTGGGGTGGGGAGAATCAAGCCAGTGTGCATTTCTCTTTACTAACACATTGGCAGCCTCTCAATGAATAAACCACTAGAAAACAAATCTGGAGCAGCCCTTGGCTGCGGTGGCCAGACCTCGTCTGTTAACTGGGCTGAAGAGTACCAGCTGCTCTGCTCCTGCCCTGGGGAAAAGAGGCCCTTCTGCTGTGGTCTGGGGACTAGAAATGAGCCTGAACCAACCCCTACAAACTGGGATGGCTTTTAGACTCCAATTCTGGATCCAAATCCAGATTTCATGGCTTTACATGCTGCCTGAACCAATGTCTTGTTTTCAAATACCTCCCTCCTCTAAAGGGGCAAATAATATGGTGGTGACAAACTTTTTTTCTGTTGACGGCTCTGTATAATGCTGACTTTGAGGTGCTCTGGCTTGGGCTTCCCCAGCTGCATTGCTGCAGCCAGGACAATGCTTGCATTTAAATCCCTTTTTTCACCCCGCTGGCAGTGGATGCTGACTTGAAGAGACCCGTCTGGTTTTGTGCAGCAAGTTCGGAATGTGGGGCTCATGGAGCTTGACCCATGGGTGCTTCCCTGTGCCAGGCTATGTTGCAGGAGGAGCTGTGCTCAAGGGGGACAAAGCCTCCCTTGCTGGGGATGGGGAGCCAGGATGGCTTCCCCAGTTCTCCCTGCATTGCCCGTCTGCCCAGCTTATCCCCTACTCCCACTGATGTCTGGGGACCCCTTCCTGTATCTCACTGATGCTCTTCTCCTGAGCTCAGTCCATTCCCCAACCCCCATAACTCGTGTCTGTTGAGCCCAAGGATGTTGTGTAGCCAAGCTGTGCCAGCCCCAGCAGTGCAACACAGTTCTCTGCGTACCACAATGCACGGGTCCAGGCAGCTTATGGCAGTGGCAGTTTGCAGCATGGCTCCCTGCGCCATGGGCTGCAGTAGATGGTTTCTGGTTTGGAAGAGCAGCGTGTAAGGTAGGCAATGCAGTGGGCTGCAGTCCCAGGAGGGGCTTGGTGAGGGAGGATGAGGACAGAGGAAAGAACATGTTATTTTGGATCTTGTAAGGCATTAACTAACCTTTGCTCAGAAAAGGACCGAGCCTGGAAAACCTCTTGCTCTTCCTGTGTTTTCTAGCGGTGTCTGTGCAGCAGCAGTGTAATGCCCATACTTAGACACCAGCTGCAGTCAAGCAGGGCTCTGCGTCTGCTGGGTGAAACAAGAGAGATCCCAATTGTAAATGGGAAAGATTTGGTAGAAGGAATTTATTTTCCCATTTGTCCAAATTTTCATATTTCAAAAGGAGTTGCCCAGCCTTGTTGTAGGTTGAAAAGTGAGGGATGAAACTATGCTTGCATCACCCAAAATTTTCTCCATTCTCTTCAAATGGGAAACGCTGGGTTAATTGCTCACAGTGGCTTTGTCCCAGGTTTGCCCTCTGTGCCAGTGACTGCAGTGGTCCCCAGCCCTCGAGAGCCCATGGGCTATGATAAGCAGCAAAAAATGTTCAGGGTGTCGCAACTTCATTTCCCTGGTGGCTGAGGACACAGTAATCCCTGGATGAAAGGATCCAGTGGCACTGAGCCATGGCAGAGTATATATCGCAGATGTGTTGCAAAATCTCGGGAGCAGGGGAGGAGATGGATCAGCTGAAATTCTGATCGGTCCCCAGCAGCATCTCTGAGCTGCCATCATGACCCTGAAGCTGTCGCGGTAGGTGGGCTCATCCCTTGAGCCATGCTCCCTGAGTAAATTGGTGCTCAGCTCTCACCCTGCTGCTGTCTCCCACCTCTTCTCCTAGGATTCCCCTCTTGAAGCTGCCTCAACCTGCTGTGGCACCTTCTGTCAAACGCTTCACACGTTTGTCACCAAAATGTTTTGGCAGCAGCAGCATCTCTAGGTTTTGACATAATCCCGACAGGAGACTTTCTCAATTATTACTAATGGAACATTATGCTCCTCTTTGGGAACTCCTGCATGAATAAAAAGGGTCATTAATGACATCTGCGCAGAGCCCGGAAATTATTAGTCAATGCTGATACAGTTTTATTTTATTTTTTTAATTTTATATCTATATTTTCTTAAGCTCCTGGTAATTTCCCACCTTGCCTCCCACCCCCGTCTCCAAAGTCTCCCATGCAAGCCAGAGCTGAGCTCTGGGTTACTGTCAACGTTCTTGCTTTTTTCAGGTAAATGGTATTCTTCTCCTACCCTTCCTTCCCTTTTATTCCCTCTTGGGTTTAATTTTAAAGATCATAGCTCTTGTTTCAGTCCCAAGTGATTCTGTCGCATCTTTCTCTGGCCTTGATTTTATTGCCAGTCAAGCTCAAATACTTCTTGGACTTGGAGAAATCAATATTGCCCTGGTCCTACCAAGGCAGTGCTGGAGGGGGAGCAGTAGGACTGTGTCCTGCTGCCTGTGGCTATCAGGGTGGCCTGTCGCCCCTCCCGTACAGGATGCTGGTGGCACACAAGAGAGGGACTGGAGGTGTCCAGGTGCTACATAGCATCATGGAACAGGGAAGCTCAGCTTGGATCATTTCAGAGGACTTTCTAGACAGCAAACTATTGTTTTTTCTGTCTTTTTGCCAGGTACTCAGTTCCCTCTGCTCACTACCCCTAAAAATGGCTCAAAGTAAGCTGCTTTTCTGCTCCTTCCCCTCCAGAATAATGCAGCAATTTGAGAAACTGCTATTTTGCAAGACAGCAGACCCAGGCAGTGAACTCTTTCCCTGCTGGAAATTCCCTGCTGGAAAGAGGAGAGCTCAGAACTATCTGGGAAGATGCGAGTTCCCCCATCACTCCTGTCCAGCAGCTATTGTAGCCTGAAGGACTGGCTGCCAATGTGTCCCTGTGAGCACCCAAGACGTAAGCTGCACCTCACCAGGTGCTTCCTTTCCCTCACTGATGGAACTGGGTGCCATGGAAAGACACTTTCTAAAGAGTGGAAAGGTTTAGAAGAAGGTGAGGACCTGCCTTCAGGCCAGCTCTCCTCCCTGCTGGCAACTGTCTCCTCTCAAGTGAGTAATCTTCTGACCCAGCCTCCCCCCAGTTCAGTCCATCTACTAATGAACCATAGCTGGGAACACAGAGAGACCTGGATATGAAACCTCACTGTGACAGGGCCCTACGGAGATGTGACAAAAAAAGGGGTCTCTGCCCTGAACCACGTCAAATGGGTCTGCAAGTCATGACTGCTGAGGAGGTGACTGTTGCAGGGCTATGCATGGTGGGTTGGAGGCTGCATCTGTCCCATGTCCTGTGTCAGTAACAATATGTGGGTACAAGCCCTGGGCCAATGGCAGTTTCAGTGGCACGTCTGACAGGACAAAACCCTGAGGTCATTCCTTTTGCTGCATTGCTGTGCCAGGACACGTGGTTTGGAGACACAAGTTTTTTCTTCCACAGAGGGAAGGAAGAGGTTTGGACAGATGGTTAGGCTTTCAGAGGGATTTCTCATGGCCTGTGGAACAGAAGAAAGGCTGATGTCTTCAGTGGTTCAAAGCTTGGTTTTATTTTCTGGGTTGGTATCAGTCAAATAAGCTGCAGAGAAGTTGAAGATGGTGTTGCTCCATACCCAGTGGGGAGGATCTCTGCTTCTTGCACCTCCTATGAGATGCCCATCTTCATGGTGAGAGTTTCTAATGCTGTTATGTCCAAGACTCTTCCCTAAGCCATAGTCTGTAATTGGAGGAAACGTGGCTGCTGTGGGGCTTGGCTTGCTCAGCAAGGCACACACAAGGCAAGGGGCACCACCTGGGGTGAGGGGTTTGGCCGGGGTGGGAGATATGACTCTTCTCCCATGGGGCACCCAGGCCCTGGATTCGTCGCAAAGCTGCTGCGTGTCCCTGGGGAAGGTCAAGCAGGGATCGCCGGCCACGATTCAAACCTAGCACTTGGGGTAAAAGGTCGATGCAGTAACTCTAAAAAGAAAACTGCTAAACAAGAAATAGACTCTTTTAAAAAAAAGTCCCTTGGAGAAAAGATATTTCAACTCCTTTTTGATTTATGACCTACTATAGGATATTGAGACATTATTTACAATCAATATATGCTCCTGCAAGACTCCCGCTGGAGTCATAGACCCTGCCTGTTAGAGTGGAGACCGGTCAGCCCGCTCCACTGGAAGTGCCAGCCATGTCCTGCTGGAACAGGCTATAAAGCCGGACGCAGCTGTATATCTTTCAGAAAATGGACCTGGTTACACAGGTCTTTGGGCAGCTGACACAGGGATATAGTTTAGGGCTAAGACAGCAGTTCAGTAGCAGAAATCAGCATTCCTCAACCTTGCCAATAATGAAATCTCTTGCGCAACATAGAGAGCTCCATGGCCTTAAAGGTGCAAAATGGAGTTGTTCAGTTGACTTATAATGGAATTAGGCCAATTTTGAAGCAAGCGCTGGATTTTATTCTGGGATTTTATCTTTAAAGGGGGATTTGCAAACACTTTAAAGGGGGGGCGGAATTCATTCAGCATAAAATTGCATGCTGGCTGAATTCCAGTTTGGGTAATTACATTCCCTTTCTGTAGTGGTTGCAGGACAAAGGGCCATTCATCATGCTCCAAAGTGCTGCAAAGGGCTCCTGCGTTCCACCAGAGAAGTGCCCAAACTCGAATCCAAGTGAGAAAGTTCCCCCCGCTTCCCTGTGCTCCAGGCCACTCCAGAGAGTAATGGAGCTTGGCGCTGCTTTAGGATTCTTTTGGGTGAGATATAGGGGCAAGCACCTTGTCATGTGCCGCTCAGTCTCCAGCAAATCTGGGTAAGTAGGGCACTCAGCAAAATAGGTTCCTTCCAGCCTCCTGTGGCTCGCCTTTCACCCTGAGGACATGCTTGGCTTTGCAGACTGCTGCTGGAGCTCCAGGGGATCTCACTGGAGCAGAGGAGCTGGATTTCCTCTCTGCAAACCTGCCATTTTGGAAATGCCTATAGGCAAGAGACTGGGTCGCATCCAGCTGAGCAGGACTCAAGGACTTGGTGTGCATTCAGAAATGGCGCTGGGGAGCCTGGAAAGATGTGGGTACTCTGCCTTCCTCCTCCAAGGCTTCTGCACAGTCAGCGAAGTATTTGTAACCCTTCCTCCAGCTTTCCAGCTTAGAGAGAGTCACGCTTAAATAGTGAACCACAGTTTTCAGCGGAAGCAATTTAGCACCGAAGCAATAGAGCATTGCTTCCTTATCTCCCTGGTAGCTCTCTTTGCAGCCACTCTCTGTTTGTTGAGGCAGAGTGAGGCCTCGTAGTGGCAGCCCTGGTGCTCAGGTAGAGGCCACATGAGGAGACAGCAGCAGCAGCTATGTGGGGTGAGGGAGCATGTCTGTATGCCACCCACCAGCTGACCTGCCAGGGAGCATCCTTGGCCTATGTGCCTTGAGAGTGTCCCTTTAAAGCAATTTGTAGACTGTTATCCTGTATCATTAACCTAATTAGTGTAATTGCCGCCATTTATGTAATGAGTATAAATACTGGAGGAATCCCATAATTAGAAGATGTAATTAGGTAATTAATAGATGACATGGTAACAAAAATCGAGGGGAAACTTTGCAAGGTGGACGGTCTGTGCGTGTGCGTGTGTGCCCATGCATATGTGCACGTGGTTATTCAGAAACACTGGTCCTGCTGGGGTCTGTTGCATATGTGCTCTGCTGTTGGCTTCAGTCTGGAGCCCCTCTATATTACACTGGCAATGCAAAGGGACCTTCAGGTGACAGGAGAAGGCTCTCTTAGATCTCTAAAGATCTTGCAGAGGGTCTCTGGAGAGCCAGCTTTTGCTTAGGGGGAAGAGCAGAGCTGTGGCCATTGACTTGCCATATGGACACTCTTTGCTTTCAGATCCTGGGAGAAGCAAGGTGATTTTAACAGATGTCTGAGACTTTCCCCAGCCCTATGCTGGAAGGTGGCCTGAAGTCATATTTGCCCCATGGTGCCTCTTTGCTACAATCAGAGCTGGAATAGCATGAAGGCCAGCTCCTGCATATATAACCTGCCTGACCAGAGGGATGAGGAGCCCCAGGGTTGTGCTCAGATGCTTGATAAAGTCCTATTTTAGTTCTCTTGTGGATTTGGCTTAGACAAGTGATCAGAGCTGGAAATTTTGTTTGTGCTGTGGAGAGCTGATGAGGTTGCTGCTGTGCCTGAGGAGAACTTTTTTAGAGGTTCATGAGCCGTGAGTGTTTTAGCTGGACCCTTCCTAGTCATTGAAATGTTGACTTTTTTCCGCTGCTCTTTGTCTCTTTCTCCTCAAAACCTGTTCGCTCTTGTAGAGTACTTACATGTCCAGATGCATCTGAAGAAAAGTCGCAGTTAAGGAAAGTGTTTTTTTTGTTGTTGTTGTTGAGGATCATTTAGGTTCCTGGTTGGCACCTGCCAGGAGGAGTTGTTACCACTGGCTTTGTGGCAGGAGGAGAAATCTCTCCTTTACGCATACACACATCCCTCTCCAACATTGCTAAGCAGTGGCTGGCTGAAGGGGACCATCAGGCTAGGATTTGTACAAGTTTTCCCCTTTCAATGTGAACTCATAAGAAAGAAACTGACTTGGAAATGCCAGTGGGACCAGCCAGGCCAAATCTGACCCACGTGACAAAAGTTATCTTTCGGCCACCAGACTCCAGCCCCCTAAATCAAGGCTCCCATCCAATTCTTCAAAAAATAAAAAGGCTTTGCATCCTTCCAAAAAAAGCAGCTCCCTTTGCTGCCCTGTGAGACATTATGGAGTGGCTGAAGCTCTTCGCCTCCCTTCTGGTTAGTTCTGGAAGGTGCTGTCTCTTCCAGCCATTCCCCTGGGTATTGCAGATGGACACTGTGCCAGCTCCCTTCTCCCACTGACCCTGCTACCTACTCATTGCCTCCTAGGAAGGCCCACTGATCTTCAAGTAACCCACCTCCAAGGACCCAGGAATGAGTTCCTCCTCTGGGACTGCTCTTGCTGGGACATTGTGGTGATGATAGTGGCATTTTGATGGCAAGCTCTGGTGCTAGCCCTGAAGCTGTAAGTGATATAGTAACATCATAATGGCAGGTTGGAGACCTGGGGCCGCTGGTCTGGGCAACGTGTCTCTGGAAAGGCCAGTGTGATGCTAAGCACTGCTTGGATCCTGCTATATGCTGGAGGGAGAAACTTGATTTGGAGGTGTGTTTTGTGGATTTTTAGCTGGGCTAAGAGGTGGGGATAAGGCACCAGTATCTTGGCTGTGGGATGTCTCTTCTGCAGAGGGTCTTGGGCTCTCTGCACACCACGTTGACTAATCTGGCTGACTTACCCTGAAGAGGCCATTGACCTTGTGGTTTTTACTCTTGGTCTCTCTACCTCCTATTTGGAATATGCCCTCTCCAAAAGTTGAGCTACTTTGTGCTCCTTGGAGGAGCACTGGACCCAGCAAGAAGTGACCCAAAGACTTGCAGCACTGGAAGCGCTGGGAAGTAGGAGAGGTCAGAGGGGAGCCTGTGCAGGCCTTGGGTGGTCAAAGGTTGCTGAGTCCCCGGGACCAGCAGCTAGAGGGAGATATGACCTCATGCTGAGGGCCAGCCTTGTCTATGCTGTGGCTTCTGTAATGCCAAAGAAAATCCTCTTGCTTTCTAGTGTTTAGGGTCCATGTAATGAAAGCCATAATGCAGACTTCGGTACATAGCATAAGTAATTCTTGAGATTAAAGACTTTTAAAATGGCTCCTGCTGGAATTTCTGCCAAAGTATTTCTTAGTCCCTGTCTACATGGGAAGTTTTATCAGGTGTATCACGATCAGTATACGGAGGTCCAGTTACACCAGGAAGGCTCTGTCTATTCATTTTAATTCCAGTATAAAAAAGGGCCTTTTTTTCCTCTAGCTTAAATTTGCTTGCAGATGTCCTTCACAAAATCAGGGCCTGCTTCATCACTGTAAGAGCCTCCTTGTATGTAGCACTATGTTTAGATCTGTTTGAACTCCCACCCTGGACTGTACCATAGCCCACTCTGCCCCAAGGCCTGGGGTTTCTTCTCCTGCTGTGGCCCTGGCTCATGGATGTGGAGGTGGATTGGGGTTTGGCCGCCACTGGGCTGGAGCTGCTCTTTCTGCCCAAAGGAAGCACATGGTCTTGCAGGGGACTTCTACAGTCCTTCAGCTTAACCCTGCTCTGCCCTCTCTGCTTCCCAGTCCCTTGTCGCATGATCCCCATCCTCCCACCCCAATGGGATGTGTCCCAGGGGGCACCATTCAGTGAAGTCTTCCCCAACTGAACCTCCTGTTTCATCTGGAAAGCTGGTTTGGGGATTTGCCCACTAAGATGCAAATCTGTAAAGCAATGTTGCATTTTGGCTCATTTTCTGTGTAGTGAGCTCTGAATCCCAAATGATCCCAGCTTCAAAACTTGTTTTGAGGCCTTGCAGACTCTTGGCTTTGCAGAGCTGAGCAGAGGTGCTGCACCTCTTACTGTGCAGTCACAGAGGGTGGCTCCTGGATGCTGGCTCTCTGAGTGATGGCCTATAAGGAGTATCTGCCTCCCTCTGCTCTGGACCATCACACAGGTGAATATCATTGCCATTTCTACATGTGTTTTCCTTGCCTTTGTCCTCACCAGGCACCAAGCATTGGTTTATTCTTGGGGCCATGTCCAAACTACCCTAACACAGACCTCCACCATGAGTATGGAGCAGCCGTGCTTTGTCACTTGCTCTCATTTTATGATGAAAGCCCCTTCTGCTGTGTTTCTGACTCCCCTTCAAAGTCTAACTCCACCTGAGTCCTGCCAAGTTTCATTTTATTCCTGTATTTCTTGATTTCCAGATGCGTCTTCCTTTGTTGATCTCCCACCCCACCTCATCTTTTTTCCTTTGTAGTCCTGATGCTAAGTGTGAACACCCTTTTCCTATTAAACATGGTTCCAGGCTCACAGCCTTGCTTGAATGGTTGTCCCCCTGCATTTCACATTCTGTAATTTAAAAAAAATTGACCTTTCCTCCATGTTCAAGTCATAGAATCATAGAATCATTTGGTTTGGAGTCCAACCGTACCTGTCCACTACTAAACCATGTCTCTAACAACCTTGTCTACCCATCTTTTCAATACCTCCAGGGATGGTGACTCGACCACTTCCCTGGGTAGCCCATTCCAGTGCCTGATAACCCTTTCGGTGAAGACATTTTTCCTAATATCTAATCTAAACCTCCCCTGGTACAACTTGAGGCCATTACCTCTCATCCTATCACTTGTTACTTGGGAGAAGAAACTGACACCCACCTTGCTACAACCTCCTTTCAGGTAGTTGTAAAGCATTATAATGTCTCCCCTCAGCCTCCTCTTCTCCAGGCTAAATAACCCAAGTACCCTCAGCCGCTCCTCAGAAGACTTGTGCTCTAGACCCTTCACCAGCTTTGTTGCCCTTCTCTGGACACACTCCAGCACCTCAATGTCCTTCGTGTAGTGAGGGGCCCAAAACTGAACACAGTATTCGAGGTGCGGCCTCACCAGTGCCAAGTACAAGGGCACGATCACTTCCTTATTCCTGCTGGCCACACTGTTCCTGATACAAGCCAGGATGCTGTTGGCCTTCTTGGCCACCTGGGCACACTGCTGGCTCATGTTCAGTTGGCTGTTGACCAGTGCCCCCAGATCCCTCTCTGCCAAACAGCTTTCCAGCCACTCATCCCCAAGCCTGTCCTGTTGCATGGGGTTGTTGTGACCCAAGTGCAGGACCTGGCACTTGGCCTTGCTGAACCTCATACAATTGTCCACAGCCCACTGATCCAGCCTGTCCATAAGTCCTTACACTCTTCAGTTGTGTTGGGCATGTTAATAGTGTTGTAGTTCTGGCCTTGCTTTTTGCATCTTCTCTAGTGGATTTGATTTATCTAACCAGGATCAATCTGAAGTTGTCTTCTAGAAACAGCCAGCTGTTTGCCAAAGCTGTGGATAAACAGGTATCAGAGGAAAGCCCCAGGAGTGGGTAGAGGCTTGGGTGTAAGCAGCCTATTGGGAGCAGTTGTCTGGAGGAGGAAGAGGGAGCAAAGATTTAACTGGGAGCTGTTAATTACATTCCTCCCTAAGATTTGTCCTGGTTCAAAGCAAAATGGATCTGAGGAAGTCACATGGCTTGTGTTAGGTGAGAGGATCCCAATGTTGTCTTTTTTTTTTTTTTTCTCGTAACTATCTCTGTCTACATATTTGCTGGAAGTCAGGTTGCCAGGAGAGCATTACCAAATAATTATCCTGCGCTACCTTATGGTAACATTTGCAAGAAAGTATTTAGATAAAGAAACCGCGTGAACTAGTCATTAATATCTTATAGGTCAGAGTTACGGATGTTGCATTGTGATGAAATATGTATTTCTTCCTATTTCTTAGGAAAATGGGCTTGTGAGACAGAGTAAGATTTATGATGATCTTAATTAGTTATTTCCTAGCTTTCAAAATGTTTGGGTATGAGAGATGATATGATAGATAATTAACTTGTTGTCACACAGTGACTTTTAAAATGAAATGTTTGTTCTCATAATATTATTTATCTCAATATGCATTGTATGCATGTCATAGTACATACACACATGTATATATAGGTAAATACATGCATATGCATCACTGCAGTGTTCCCTCCGCCAGCCGCAGGAGTAGCGAGCATGGGGTAATGCTCCCGTGTCAGGCATCATCCCAGGCCCCACATCAGGCTGAGCAGGCGGCGCAGCTGTCACAGTGCTGCAAAGGGGATTGCTGCCACACAGCTGCTGTTCTTGCTGTGCTTGTCCTTACTCTCCTGCTGGAAAGGTGACTCACAGAGGGTAAAGGGACTGGCATTCTGCCCTGCCCTTCCCTGTGCGGGTTTATGGACTAAAGTGAAGGCCAGAGAGGTTTTCACTTATTTGGGTTTTTTGGTTCATCAGCAGACATGAGATGCCCACATCAGCTCTGGGCGTTGTGGGACTAGCCATCCTGGCAGTAGAGCAGTCAGGAGAGACATATTTCTGACACTTTTTTCTTTGCTTTGCCCTAAAACCAGGAGGCGACAGCAGCCCAGCTCTTCCAAGGTCCTGCACTAACAGCTTTTGGGAAGTTTTCTAGACCGGTAAGCTACAAGGACACCTGCCAGTAACATGGCGCTGCTAAGAGGTGGGGGTTTGTGACATTTTTTGCTGAACTAGTAAACTCTAAATAAAAGGAACTGTATCCCCCATTGCTACATCCCTTGGGGCCAGAGGGGGTTGGAGAGAAACTCCAGGGAAGAAGGCAGAGGGCAGGTTTGCCTTGACCCCAAAGGATGCTGGATAGTGGTCCCTGAAGCCACGGCTGCTGTGATGCCTTGTCACTGCAGGGAGCAGAGCTGCTGCAGAAGGAGAGAGGTCACCTGGAAGTTGATTTATTTTTTTTCTTTCCCTTTCTTTT
>VZTL01049124.1:0-18972 GCA_013400535.1 Scopus umbretta | reverse complement strand
CTTACTGGCCTCTGGAAAGCAGAAGGTCAGCGGAGAAGCAACCAGACAGCGCTCAGACTGAACCTTCCTGACAGCAAACTGCGTGTTGAGATTAAGCTCTATGTAAGATATTAAATCCAATTCTTTATTTTCAGTTTCTCTTCCTAAAAGTGCTATTTTTGCCTTATTTACCTTAAATCTACAGTGCACATCTTTTTTTTTATTATTATTTTATTTTTTCTTTCCTCTCTCATAATTACTTTGGGCAACACTTGCAGTTCCAAGAATGAAGCACGCACATTTGATCTCCTTTCTCTAACACGTAGTGTTCAGGAATAGATATGTTAAAGAAAAATCCAATCAAATCAGCCCTCCAATTTACATGCTTATTCTCAGCAGAGAGGATTTTTCCCAGGGGAGAAGATAAGAAAGCAAAGCACTATGAGAGACATTGTCTATGTCTTTAATGCAAAGGAGTATGTTCGAAGCACTAAATACAATAGTACCTAGTGTGCTATATTATCTAGATATACATAGATAAAATGCAGATAACTTCAAGCAGTGCATTCTCCTGGGATACTGATACGGGATACGTTATTATTCCCAATTTCCAGTTGGAGGAAATATGAACTAGAAGACCACATATGGGAAGCTGTAATAAAGACAGGACTCGAGTCACGTTGCCTGAGCAATACCGTATTGATTTTTTTAGCTTTCTGTTCTTTCTAGCCAGTGACTAATCCTGCTTTTTCTGTAAGCAAAGTTATAGCCATTGGTGGACCAATCAGTGGCTGATAATCCTGTTTCTTAACCTGCAAAATTTAGAAATTGATTATTAAATAATACCATTTATTTTGAAGACTGCATACTCACTACTTTACTTTGGTGGTCTGTCAAACAAACCTCCGAGCATAAGCGATGTTAATCCCGAGGTTCCATCACAGATAATCCCTTAAGAAGATTTCTTCATTGTGCTATTTAATTAACAGTGATGTCTAATATATTATTTTTGTACTTCCTGTATTTTATTAAGAATTAAAAACCTCTAAGACAAGGAAAGACCCACATGGACAGTCAATGGCCGGAAGAAATACGGATCCTCAAAGCTTCTCAAAGCACATTTCTTTGGGTGATAGTAGCTCTAGACTATTGGGTTTTTTTGTCCAATCTCTTTTCACCTTTCTGCTCTTCTCAGATTCAACAGTTGTACAGCCCTCTTGAAAATCCATCAGCCCAAAAGGTTAAATGGCTTGTTTTCAAGAGCCAAAAAGGAAAAAGGTAAAAGTATGTTGCTAGAAATTCACTACCATTACAAACCAAGCAATTAAGAGAACATAAGTGACAGGAAAAACAGACATGAGGAGCAGGGTGGAAAATGAGCAAAGTGTAGGGAGCATTAACATAATGTTAATGGCCATTAACATTAACTATGATAGCCCAGAGATGAGGTTTTCTGACCTCTGGATGCATCAGTGTGACCTTTCAGTCTGTGCTGAGCCTATCTTGTTCCAGTCCATGGCTCTGATGCCTGGCGAAAGGAAGCAGTAGGGCTGAGCGCTCGTCTTTTTACGTCAGCTATTGCCACTGGATAATCATGATCTGCTGTGTCACTGAGGGAAGGGCAGGTCAAGGCATGGAGGGCTTGACACCCGTGACAAGGTAGAGATTTTTGGAGAGGGTGTGGTTCCTTGCAACACAGGTGAAATATGGATGTGTGGAAGACAAAGCTTCAGGTACTTTCTGTCCCTCTTTTAAACTTTTTTTCCCAAGATACAGAATGTCAACGTAGTAGTTTTACATCCTCACTTTGCAAAGGGAAGCTAATGCTATGGAGAGGTGCAAGACTCCTTTCATCACCTCATCTCAGGCTAGAGTCAATAGAGAAAACAGGGTCGGATGAAATGTGCCCTGAAAGTGCTTCTTTTCCTCCTTGACCGTAGAGCAAGTCTGAGATGGTAGAGTGAGATGTAGGTATGTACTCTCTAGGTGGGTGAAATGAGTCCTGTCCTACATGTGTGAGTGCTGTTGACCGCAGAGAATCCCTCACCCTTTCTAGGGGCATTCGATACTATCACATTGCACATAATAATGACTTGATTTGGGGTTTCCTTTAGCTAATGACTGATATTTCTGTTTTCCCTGGAAAGTCAGGATGAATTAATGTCCATTAACAATCACAGGGCTGGGGAGAGGATAGGATGAAGAAGGAACCAGCAGCTAGGTGGGAGTCAGTACTATGGGAAGAACTTAGTACAATTTGTTAGTGCTGGACTTGTGTCTCCCACAGAGTTTTGTAAAGGCACAACAGCACACTCTCTCTGGTTTTCCTAGACTGGAGCTCTCACTAGGACAGAAACTTCATACCATCTTCAGTATTTCCTAACTTTCAAAATAAAGCAGCCTTTATTGCACCTCAGTTCTTGCAATACAAAGGTACGAAGAAAAAGGTGAATGTGTGCAAACAAGGAAAAGCAAACTGTTCTCTGTTAGGTCCAGGTTAAACAGGTGAGGTTATCGTCAGTGGAGGATTCAGGCACATGAGATGGTATTTAAGTAGAATTTACATACCTGAAACCAAAGTATTTGGATAATAATCCAACACTATCTGACAGCTGGTGGCTCCACAGACACCTCCCTTCTTTTTTCTTAGCAAAGTCCAGCTGCTGAGAACTTGCATCTCTGCTCATGTCCCAGAGCGGCCTGGGAGAGGAAGAGATGAGTGACAAAGAGCCAAACCCTGAGTTTCTCCTCCAAAGTCACTTGAGGAGCGGATCCAGCCTTTCTTCTCAGAAAATTCTGGTTCCCACTGACAGACTGAGGCACCAAACAGTTTCACTCTTCAGTTTCCTCTGAAATCTGGCCAGAATAAGTCATCCTATTGCACCTTGCCAGTGAAAGCCCTTGCCAAGAGAGTGGGGTCTTCTTTGAGTCCAAATTCAAGTCTCCATCATTCATATGATTGCTGGGTTCAGTAAGGTAGAGTATTTTCCACCTTTCCTGTTCAAACTGTGTTATGATATAGAAAATAATTAGCTTGGACCAGAAGAAAGCATGGAACATGGCTTCACGAGAAGATTCTTCGGCCACTCACATCGTAGGAAAGACAATGGGTTTGTCTTGTGCTCATTCCAATTCAGCAGGAAGTTAAACAGTCCAGGCAACACCAAAACACCCACATGCCTAGAGGGATCATCTTCAGGGATACGAGAAAATCATCAAGAGCTTTTCTTACCTGTATTAGCAAATTAAGTCTTGCCAGACAATGTTCTCATGCACTGAAGTTATGTTTTCTATACAGCTAACTTGTAAGAATGGTGATGATTTTAGTCTGTATCAGCATTCTCCAACAAAGTCCAGGCATAGTTTAGGAGTTAAAATGGGTCAGGGAACATCTCAGCAGGCAGCATGGATCCCAGCCTGCTTTGGGGAGGAAAGAGAGTTGAATAGTATAGATAAGCCAGTTGGCTTCAGTGCCAGATGTTTTAATCTATTAGCATAGGCGTACACGTAGAGTTTGGAGAACAAATTCGTCCTTCCCCATGTAATCCTTTCCTAGGCAAAACACTTACTGGTGCAGCAAGAAACTGGCTTTTCTGTTTCCGTCTCTCTGGCGGTGTCCTTTCGGAGCGGTGGTACTGACATGGGACAGAGTTTGCGTCATAGTCTTTCAGCGTGCATGCACCCTGATGTATTAACCTCATTACACAACTACACTTAGTTCAACTCCTGGCTGGTGAAGCACCACGTACTGAGTCATCCTGTAGAGGAATAAGATCCTGTAAAATGACACTGTTATCATCAGCCGAGTGGTTTTTCTGAAGGTCTCCAGGTCTTCTTGCTGTAGAGTCAGGAGAACAGCTGGACTGGACTACATCTATCCAACATGTTAACTTCTCTCCAGCCTACTTTAAGCTAGCTAGCTCTGTCTTTTGCCATATCCCAGGTCCATGTTTTTCCAATGTCCATTTTAAATCTTAAATGCCTTCGGCATTGATTTCCTTCGCTGATATGAGAAATTACTTCATGAAAAATTAAGGTCCTGCCTACAGGACAATATGGTTATTCTGATTTTAAAATCAAAGCCATATAAAATTCTTACAAACACCAACAAGAAAAAAAAAAAAACCAATCATGAAAATAGAGGATTTTAAGATCAAATACCTTTATAGCCCTGAGCTAGTGTATTTATATATTATGGAAAGAACAGGGCTCAAAAGGTTTTGATATTTCTTTGCTCCTAGACGAGCAAAGGGAGAAAAGACATCCTCAGATTGGTCCATAAGGGGAGGAGGAGAAGGACAATAGGATATTTTCTGAATTTCTGATACTGGAAAGAGCTCAGGTGTCAGTCTCTCAAACTTTGCCAAAGGAGAGGGCTGATGTGGAGAACAAGCAGAGCAATACAAGGACATAAAGACACAAAGCAGTCCAGAGATGTTTAAGGCAAAAGAGACCTGTTTGTAGACCGACAGAGAACAACTGCATGTGTTGTGCTTTTACTGAAACCTCTCTTGATTTTAAGATGTACAAATGTGAGGCATTTTGTACTTTAAGAGGCTTGGCTTTCCATACATCTTCCTCAGCACATTCTGGTTCAGGTGAGTTGTTTTTCTGAACTGGCAGATGCTGATGGATCCCTCTGCCTCCCCACAGTCTTTTCCTCTAACGTTTATTTGTTTACCTGTTTACCCAAAATTTATCTTCACTAGAAGCATCACTCCTGAGATTTTATTAATCACCACTGAATAACACGACAGGCAGGAGTTCATTTGGTAACATCTTATACTGAGGAAAACCGTTCTTGTGTATGTTCCTGGAAACAACTCCTTTTTCTATGAACTAGAACTGCACAATTAAAAAAAAAAAAAGACCAGACCATTGATGTAAAACTTCCCAATTGGTCCTTGGGGCACAAATAACCCTCTGTCAATGACATGATAGATGATGTCGCCAGGGAAACATTTTGGCAGTGTGTTCCCCCTATCCTTCAGTGAGCCCGTTAGATTGTTCATTTATCTCCTGTATGTACAGAATGACTGACTTATCGAGATGGATAAGGCCTTTAACAACCTGATTTGCCTTTAAAGTCGGCCCTGCTTTGAGAAGGAGATTGGACCAGAGGTCTCTTACTACCCACCCTATACCTATGTGTAGCGGACACACCATAGTTGCCTTCAGTTTGTCTTTGAGATGCGTATCCAAGCAGTAAATTTTGGCCTTGCATTCAGTTCCAGCCTCCAATACTTCTTGTGCTGTGTCTCTTCCCTCTTTAGTTAATCTTCACCAGCACTGGGAACCAATTCCCAGTTTACATGGGAGGATGCTTCAGCTCTTCCGCACTTCCTATATCTCCCTTCCCTCCCCTTCTTGCGAGATTGACTTTTCCTGCTGTTCTCAACCAAAGAGCAGCTGGGCAGAGCTGTAGTGGGAATTTAATAGCTCTGTTTCCTTACTATGGCACTTTGAGACAAAACTCACCTGAAGGCAAACTCCATGTTTTGTCCATTTCAGAGGGATCTGGTTATACTTGGGGTGACGTGTCCATCAGTAATTTCTTCTTTGATGTTTTTCCTTCTGCTTCTATCGATGGGGAATGTTGAATTACCTTTTTTTTTTTTTTTTTCCTATTTTTTTAATGACTCATCCTCTGTAGGTGTGAAAAGGAGCATTATGCACTGCTGGGAGATATAATTTGTGACTCATGTAACCGTGGGCTCTATGCTTTTGGAATGATAATTAAAAGGAGGGGGCTGGAGCTGCCCGGGGGCTAGGTAAGTATGAGGTTGGAATAAAGAGCCTTATCCTTCCATTCAGCAACTGACTGATAGAGAGAAACAAGGCTGAATATGTAAGAAGGCTGGTTACTTTGCCTGCTTCTCACTGGGTTTGCTGCATTCTACCAGAATGCCCAATTACACACACTAATTAATTTGGCAAGTCCAGAAATCACTGGAGCTATAGAAAGAGAGTCTGAAGTGGGAGAAAGGCACTAGGCTTCCAGGAAAACTCTTTCAGCCATTATCCACATTATCCAGACCTGAGGCTTAGCCAAGGGCTCACTCAAACACAGATCTCCCGTTCTCAGGAAAAAAAACCCAACAAACCCAAACTGGTGGGTTGAGTATCAGTCAGTCTTTTCTAGGCACTCTGTGCTCAAGGTCCATCCTGAAACAGGATCCATAAGTACGATTTGATCAGCTTGGCAATACAGGGAAGCTCTTCTCTTTTTCTGGTGCTCTCTTTTCTTGGCAAAACCATGATCTACTGAAATAATAGCAATTATTCACAGAAACAGATTCAGATCACACAGAGACTGCAGAAATGCCTCCAGGCTTCATTGGCTCCTATTAATTGTGCTTTCCATAGAAGAAAGATGGAAGCAAAGGGATGTATCTCAATCTCTTGCAGCTGAGTTCAGAAATGCCCTTCACATTGTCCCCTTTTTTGCTAAGTCTGCTTTTCAGTGGTGTGTGCTGGGGATTTTCACTAATTATTCACCTATGAGAAAACTACCTTTAGTAAGGGAAGCATGGCCCAGTTGTTTGGATGCTTACTTGGGATCTAGGAAATCTGGGATCTCTTCCTTGCTCTAGTACAGATGTCCTGTTTAATCCTAAACACTTCTAAAGGTGAGAGTCACACCGCCTTAATCTGAGGATTAGTTGGGATTATATCTGCAGTTGAGGCATCTCATCTCAGCTATTTGCCTAGGCTTTCTCTGTAGAAAGGGTTAGGCAATTCTAGGATGTGATTCTTTTGGTATAAAATATAATCTCGTTAAGAATAATACAGCATCAACTATGCCAGGGACAGTGACAATGTATATGTCCACCTGTATACTCCAGCAGGACACTTCATGAAGATACCAGGTTAAGCCCCGAAACCAGCTGACCATGCTTGCGTAACACCTTCTGAGGTAATCGCATCTGTCTTTGACCACAATTTTTATCTCCAGGTGACATGTTGATGTTACTGTATCTCTTCAGGTCCAAGAACTTATATGAACTCGGGTGCAGTTGATGTACGCTCAACCTCACACTCATCTCCTGACCTGTAATGAAAGTGAAGGTAGCCTACCGTAATGAAAACAAAGGCTTCCTACTACAAACTGATTTCACACTTTAGGAAAGGAGGTGCCTCAGAGAGTATCTAAAGCCTGCTTTGATTCCATTGATGTGATGTGGAAGTTCCTCAGATAGAGGTTGAGGTTCAGGGTTCATGGTTGAAAACTCTTAGCTAGGGCGAAAAGTCTTTCCTGCTTTACAGCACTCTGGAGAGTGAAAAGGGCCTGAAGAAAGAACCTGAACAGTCAGATTTTTTGTCCAGTTTCAGCCTTACATTCCTTATCACAAACACTAACATCATCTAAGTATTTGTGCTGTGGTAGGCTGACCATGGCTTGACACCAGCTGCCCACCAAGCTGGTCTGTCGGTCCCCTTCCTCCTCAGCTGGACAGTGGAGAGAAAATATAAGAAAAGGCTTGTGGGTTGAGATAAGGACAGTGAGAGATCACTCAGCAATTACTGTCATGGGCAAAACAGACTCAGCTCGGAGAAATTAATTTATTTTATTGCCTATCAAAATCAGAGTAGGATAATGAGAAAATAAAACCAAATCTTCAAACACCTTCCCACCCCTCCCTTCTTCCCAGGCTCAACTTCACTCCCAAATTCTCTGTCTCCTCCCCCTCAGTGCTGTAGGGGAACAGGGAAAAGGGGTTGTGGTCCGTTCCTCATACTTTGTTNGGAAGCTTCTAGCAGCTTCTCACAGAAGCCACCCCTGTAGCCCCCCCACTCCCAGAAACCTCCGCATGCAAACCAGATTCAATATTGTTTCTCTTCCCTTTGCCTCTGTGCATAGCTCGGCAAAGAGAACTGAAGCAGAAAACTTTCAGCTCAAAATCACAAACATTTCCCACCTGGATGTTGAATATTGCCTTACCAGAAGAGAGTCTTCGCTACTTGAAGAAAAACATACCTCTGAAGCATACTTTCATTTCAAACCAGAAAAGCTGAAAGGGTCTTTGGTCTCCAGCTGGGCTGCGTACTAGCCAGAGACTCTGTAGATACAGTGTAGTTTTGGGACTTTCAATCTTTTTTAAAAAAATCTTACACCTATTATGAAGTTCCGGGGGTTTCTGGAATGGAAAGGATGTAGCCTTTTCTGGAATAACCATCTGTTATTACACCATTGCCTGCACTCTTGGCCATGGGGAATCGATCTTGATGACTTAGAATCATTAAGGTTGGAAAAGACCTCTCAGGTCATCTAGTCCAACTGTTGACCCAACACCACCATGCCTAGTAAACCATGTCCCAGAGTGTCACATCCACACATTTTTTGAACCCCTCCAGGGACGGGGACTCCACCACCTCCCTGGGCAGCCTGTGCCAATGCCTCACCACTCTTTCAGTAAAGACATTTTTCCTAAGATCCAATCTAAACCTCCCCTGGCACAACTTGAGGCCATTTCCTCTCCTCCTATCGCTAGTTACTTGGGCGAAGAGACCAACACCAAGACTTAAGAGCACTTGTAGTTCTTTGTTCCTACTGTGTGGGAGAGAGCTCTTCTCTCACCTCGTACGGGGCAAACAAGTCGTAAATCTATAGAAATGAAGAACCAAACCCATCTGAATGAGAAGTTTCTTTTAATCAATATGAAAATTCCTGGCTCTTCAGTGATTCTGTTTAAAAAATAACACAAAACACAATGACTTTCAGCCCACACAGATGCACTCTAAGTCAGTAAGTACATCCCAATGAAGAGCAAATACTCCTCTGATAGAGCACTCAGCAATTGCATCAGCTCAGAAAAATGTTTCAAGTTCATTTTAATGTTGCAGCGTACTGAAAAATGCATTAAAGCTTTGCATTAATGCTTGGCTTAGGCTTTCAAGCCAGCTTGAGATACTCAGCTCAGATACCACGATGACGAGTGTGGTTTAAAATACCTAGAAAGAGATGAGACGTGCAGGCAGAACCTTCTAACATTGCTTGAATTTGGCTCCTCATCACCTTTGCTATAAAAAGCTCAAGAGGAGAGAATGGATTTTCTTTCTGCTAAATGGACTGTACTCTAGTACAGCTTTCCGATGCCGTTAAGGAGATTGCACAGCCACCTCGGACGTGGACGGTATGAGTTACTATACCCACATCGAGGTATGTAGTCCCTTTCACATATGACACGCCTCCTGGCATGTGGGTGTGAGCACATGTACACATGCAATTTAATGTGTATAATTTACATTTTAGCAATTCTTCCGGGTATAAAAAACTCATCAGCAAATTACAGTATTGATAAAAGGGAACTGCACTGGGAGAGCCGTTGTAATTTTTTCTCTGTGTGTTCAGGGAGAAGGGGAGGGCATCTCACCATCCAAGAGTAGTGATTCATTATGGATTAATAAATTTGGTTGCCTGAAAGACAGGTTTCTGTCCCCAAGCAAGTCAACCCATCTGGAGTTCCTGCTCCGTTTTCGGTTAATGGAGTTTAGGGCAGGAAAAATTTACAGAAAATACTGTAAAAATCTTTTTGCTAAAGACAAGAGAGAGCACTCAGGTGCCATTACTCTATGGAGCGTAAGTGCGCAGCAGGGAAAGCAGAGGGATCAGATGGTTCTCAGCCAGCCTCAGGAGGGTGAGGGCCCTGGGGGTGAGGGACCCAGCCCATGTTAGAAAATTGAAATTGTTTAAGGAGCATTCTCTGGGACACATCCCAGCTGGCACAGAGTGGCCTTATTTCCTATCATGTAGCTCTTCTACTTTCCAAACCGAGGTAGTCTCATCAATGCTGCTTGCTGGGGATGATCTTTGGCCTGTGCTAACTCCTGGCCTATGACTGAGAAGTGCACAGGGGAATAAGCCTTTGGCATGGGTTATTCTAACAGCACTATGGCATTGAAGTCCGCGCCTGGGACTCTTCACAGGACTGTTTAATTTACTAATGAAGATCTATGCCCAGTGTTTAACTCTTTTTTTGATGATGGGATTTGACCCCACAGCAGCCATCCAGCAAGGTCATCTGTACCCTTCTCAAGCTGCAGGATACAGAGCAAGGGATAAGAGTTGTCTCCATTTTCTGTGTTCCTCCTGCTCCATTTTATCCCCCTTACACTGGGAGGGGAACCTCACAGCTGTCCCATATGCTGGATCCAGAGCAAGTGTGTATACATGTGGCAAAATAGAAAATCTCTCCCTTCAAAAAACAGTGTCTTGAGAAATAAGGCTGAATAAAGCTGCTGCGGAAAAGAGAAGCAAAACTGGAACATTTGCTTCTGCTTCTGTATCAAAGACTCAGATTTAATGCAATAGCAAAAAGTCCACTCTCCCACACTGACTACAATTATATTTTCATTTGTCCTGACTTGGCTGTGACCTGCTCTTGCTTAATGTGAAGTTAGTGTGGTGAAAAATCGATAAAGCCGTATGAGAGTGGCTTTTGCTTGGGTTTTTTTTTCAGGGAATTCATTAACTCCTAACACGACTGCCTTCCACCTGAAACACCTCTAATCCACCATCCCTTCTGATAGCTTTTCTCATAATAACTGTGTCCTGTTCGCTCTGCGGCTCTTTGATCAGCAGCATTTTGGGAGGGGTCCTCTAATTCTTTGATCCTTTTCATTTCAAGCAATTTTTTTAATGGTAATTCATTCTGGCAGGCAATCTCGCTAGTCCAGCATCCTCTGTCTAACCTAGTGGTTTAGAGGGAGGTGGAAGGAACCCAGCTGAGGGATAAAACATCTTGTCATAAAGTTTCCTCTACGTACCTGTTTTTACAATGTGCATCATACCACAAATCTGGAGCCCCTGATAGGGTGATTAGATACTTTTTAAGCTCATCTGCAGTACTTCGGCTGCCCTAGCAGACTGTTTTAATGCCCAGGCGTGTTTTCTTTTAGGCTTCCGATGCCATTCAAACCTGCTGCAGTGATTTCCACAGTGATTTTTGTCGCATCCATTAATGGAGAGAGGGACTATTATCCCACTAGCTGGGGGAAAAGGTGGTCTAGGAGGAAAAGGACATAACAGATTTACATAAAAGAGAGGCATAGATGCTTTACAGGAGGAGGGGAGAATCTGCTGAGAATTTATCACTAAGCTCTTAGTTACCAAATTACTTATCTATGCCTCATTTTCCCCGTCTGTAAAACAGGATAATTCTGCAAGCTTATTAAAAGTTTTGGGAGATGGGTATGAATAATATCATTACAAATCTAGACAGCACACTAGTTTTTGCTAGCAAGAAATAAGACGCACATCATATACCAACAATAGGCAGAACTCAGAATGGAAGACTCGGAATTCTGAGAAATTTTTCCAAAAGAGAGTCTTCCTCAGGAACCCCGTTTTGTAGAATTGTATTGTAATATCTATTTCTGGTTTAATTTTTACAAAACCTGTTTTTAAAACATCGGCATTTCCCACAAAACGGAATTTTGATGCTTCAACCCAGCCTAATAATACCACTTGCATTACTCTGAGTGGAGGCATGAGGATAAATATTCTAATGAATAGGTACTGTGTCATTCCAGCGATAGGGGCTAGAAAAATATTTAAACCGAACAGACTTTTATAACAGTGTGATGGTGCTGAATTTAGCTCGTCTCTTGCTCCCAGCGCACAGAGGCCCAGATTCAACCCACCTGGTTTTAAGCACTGAAATGAAGTACCTACATTATGGGGCTATTCAGCTCCCATCAATGAATGATGAGTGCCTTCCAGGGACAATTCAGCTCATCCGTGGCCTGACTTGCCATCTGGAGGTCCCTGTTTCTCGTTACTGATTCCAGCAGGACTAAACGCTGGTGGTAAGAGCTTACATTTGGGCAGGATGCGTGTGAACTTCTGCTTGGTTAAAAACATCACGCAGACATGAATCAACTGCTCTCTAACTTACAAATAAGAGCACAGCCATGTGTTGATAGCCACACAGGCTTCTTATGGGCCAAAGCTGGTCTTGGTAATAGTTTGCCTTGGCTTCCTAGCAGATGGGTCATTAATGTGATTGATACTGATATCACAGCATCAGAGCTAGCTTCGCTGGGCTATTAAAACTAATTGCTGGTCAGGATGAGCCAGAAACAATTAGCAAGAGACACTGATTGTGTCAGAGGGGATTTATCCTTCTATCAGCTCAAAAGACATCATGGCTTCTAACCCTTCTGGCACCTTGGTTGAGTGGCAGTTAAACTGAAGTCTGGGCAAAGAACTTAGAGCATTTTGGCATAAATAATAAAGTCAGATGAGCAAGCTGCTTAAATCTGTCCATATTTATTTAGTTAATTTTCTCCTTCACTAGACTGGGCTGTGGAAAGCTTAAGGAACCACTGTTAAACAGAGGTGTGAGATGCAGCAGGGATTGTTTAGGAGTATTTAGGTAATGTCTCAGAAGAGTGGCATGTCCATACTGCCTTCTCAGGGTGTTGTCTGATGAGCTTGTGGACAGTAATTGGGGGAAAAAAAAAAAAATCACAATTTGTTCTTCCAGAAAAGTAAGGTGCTACCAGGAAAAAGGGGATTTACTGGAGTGACTTTTCCAAACCAGCAGTAGGTCTGACATTGCGGTGTTGCAGGTTTTGGTGATGGAAAGACAATTATATTTTTTTATTGAACACGGTATTGGAGCCCTGACCAACTGCAGGTATTACAGGATCGCATTATACTTCCCCCACCACAATACATATTTTAGCCCTGAGGCAGCAGCGAAATTCAATCTGGGGCTATTACATTTTGTCTGCATTTGAAGTTTGCTGCACTTCACAGTAAAGCCAGGAAGAATTGCTAATTTGACCTCTGAAGCACGTTCATCTGCTGTTAGAGGTGGATGGTCTTTCATGCATGAAAGTTGTCCCATGAAGGCATATGAGAACCTAGAAATAACATTGGTTTCCTGGTGCACTGCACCTGGTGCCCTGCTGGCAATGGCCACCATGCCTCCAAATCCCTTTTTAAATGAATGAGTTTCCTCTTTAACATAAATAGTGTTTGCCCCTGTTTCTCCAAATGGAAGGCTGTTCTAATCAGCTGCAATCTCCTTCTAATTTCTCTCCTGCATTTATGCATAGCTAATTTAGGTCTACTTGTTCTTTTGCCAGTAATGTCCTTTAGTTCACATTCCTTGGCATTTCCCTCCCAAGTGTATTTATAGACAGCAGACAATTCATGCCCAGCCATTGCTTTGTTCAGCTGCACGAACTCAGTTCATGGAGTCATCTCATTAGGTCAGAGAGGTTCTCTTTCCCCTGAAAACCTTTGTAGTCTTTGCAACGTGAAGTCATGGTGGAATCTGTTCTTTGTGAAGACAAGTGACTGTGCTCCATATAAAGTGGTACTTGAGACTTGAATAATCTAATTAATTCTTTATCTCCTTCCAAAATATCAGTGACTGCTTCCCAGGGCTGCATTTGCCACATTAGTATGGTTAACTGTGAGTAACTAGAGTGGAGGCATCTATCTTGGCGCAAGTTACTCTAGACTCCCTTGACTCAACAGAAAGTGAGTCAATAAAATCAGTGCTGTTTAAGGCGCTATTTATTCTTCTCAGCTGGAAGAAGATACCAGCATTTGGTTAGATGATTCATGTTATTGACTCTGTCAATACAGGAAGTCAATCTTTATTGACTAAAAAGGGATTTTGGGGTGATTAGCCTGTGATCACCTGTGTTGCAGGCAGTGAATGTTAAATGAAAGAGATCTCACCCCGCTGAGTTTGATTAACACCCTTAGAACTTTCTTCTCCATCATTTCCAAATGACTAACTTCATTCTTAGGGCACATGTTTTTGCTACTGGTCCTTGCAGCTTGTGTTGTTAAATTTCATCTCATTTTGAATAGTTTTATCCTCAAGGCCATTTGTTTCTCTCTTTGTGATAGCTTGATACTTCTTGCTAGGGAAATTACCTTCTAAATTTGTGTATTGAAGAGAAGACTCTTGTACTTTTTGCATCATCATGATTAATGAAAAAAAAAAAAAGTAAATTCAATTCCAGGACTGATCTTTGGGTGAATTAGCTAATAATCCTTTTCCAGCCTGATGCTTCTCTGACAGTCCTATTTTTCATTCATTCATTCTTCCTTCCCCTCTCTACCTTTTCCACTGCTTGTATTAGTCTTGATCTCCTAGGAAAATATGGGTAAAAGCAGCAAAGTGGAAGATCTCCCTTTCTTAGTGGCAATACTTTTTTACACCATCTTAAATTGCTTGGGGAGCTACACTGAAACACTTGGACAGAGTTTACACTGCAGCTGTGACACTCCAGAGCAGGTTTTGCTCTCTGTGTCTCCGGTTCTTTTCATCATCTTTTTTTTATTCACTTCCTCGCTATCACAGTGAAGTCCAGAAGGGACACTGCAATGCTCTGGAATGGAACACGTTGACCTGCAATGGGCTGGAGAACAGATGAAATGAGAATGATCACAGAATGTCAGGTTATATGAGGCTGGAAGGGAGCTCTAGAGGTGTGATTCAACAACCTGCTCAAAGCATGGCTGATCGTGGAGGTCGTTTCAGCTTCAAAGTCCAATCAGTTTGCTCAGGAGTCCAACCGAGACTTAAGAGTTCTGCGAGTATGGAGATCTCATGACCTCTCTGGGTACCTTCTCCAATGTTTGCCCACCTTTATGTTAATTTTTTTCTCACTTAATATCAAATCAGAATTTTCCTTTTTGGCATTTATATCTGTGGCGGCTTGTCCTTTCTCTTTGCACCACCAAGAAGATAGTTATATTCAGTGAATGACATTTTTTTCTAAGCTCAGCATGTACCAATACACTTTTTGTACTGGTCTGGAATGGTAGAGGCACATCCTTTTGGAGGAAAGACTTTTATAGAAGGGTGAGCCAAGCACCTAGAATGAACATTATTCATTAACTTCCTCTTCTGGATAAAAGGCTTCATGTTCATGTCAAAGTCCTGATGATTCTTAAATGCTTCACTTATATTGCTTTAGATCTGAAGCACTGCAATTCCCATCCGGATCCAAAGCTGCAGTCAATAGGAGGCTGCGCTGTGGTCAGTAAATGGGGATTTAGACATGTTCCCTCACACCTTTCATTTTAAGGAAAGATATAATAAGGATGTCTAAAGAGGAGGTTAGTTCTGGAGACACACAGCTCAGAGAGGGAAGATTCTGGAAAAGTTGTGAGTTAGAACAGAAACATTTCTTTAAGCATATAATTTAATAAGAATTCTCTTTTTATCAATATGAACTATTTCTCCTTTTAAAAATCCTGAATCAGAATATATAGTTGTTTTTTCTTCTTTCTTCTCTATTTTCCTTTCTTTTTTTTCCCCCATTTTTCTTCATTTTGTTCCTAGCTAAAAAGATGCAAACAGAGAATAAAGGGGGAAAGCAGAAAAATTACTTTGAAAACCTATTTTTAACTGAAGTTGAGAAAAGGGAACTCTGACTTTTCCTTTGCAAAAAAAAAGGAAAGAAAAATAGCTTTAGGACTTTCTCATGAAAACCGTTTTCATCAACAGAGTCAATGTGGCTGTCTTCAAGACAGAGATGACCCATTATTTCCAGCTGCACCTCCTTCCTGAACTTTTCAATATATGGTCTTTAATGGCACTGTTTTGTGCTTGTGCTTCCTTGATTTTTTAAGGCACCTTTGGTTTTCCAGCTCAAGGCCAAAGTCTAAACTAGGCAACTGGGAAAAAATCGATAAAGGAGATGTTTCAGAAGGAGCGGACACAGTCTTCCATCTAATATATGGAATACATTTATTTTTTATTGTTTTGTTTATTTGTCTGCTATTCTTTTTAATTAGAATACTAATTGATTTTCCATTGTCAAGAATACCTAGGCTCCAATCAGCAGTCTGGAATATTAAGTGGACTTATTTTTTTAATGTGGAACCCATAACAATGTTAATATTAAAATGTCATCAGTCTCGCTGAGATACATAATGAGCATGAAATGAACATATTTTTTTTATCCCCCTCCTTTTTCAGATCCAATTTAAATTACAAATGTTCTTGATAAAAATTGCACAGACTAATTTGGATATCACAGCCAATTATTTCCAGTTTGGTGGGGAAAAAAAATATTCCAAAAGACAAAAAAAAATTGGAGAGGACTTTCAAACCGAGTGCAATAGGTCTGAAGCATCCACCGCCCTCATGGGTCCATCAGGAGGGGCAGTTTAAAAAAGCTAAGTACTCCTCTGTTTGAAATGGCTTCTCTCTCTGGGAAGCAAATTAAATCGGTTCATCTTTATCAGTTTCTCCTCTGAATATGTATATTCTAGACCAAGACAGCCTTGTTTCAAGTGAACTTAAATCCATTTCAGGGCCTCATTTGTCATATGACTTGTTTACGATGGAATAATAGCATCCACAAAGTGTGTTAATTAAGAATGCTTTTTTCTGCTTTAAATTAACATCCTGACTCTATCTAAATGAACTTTGATGTGCAGACTCTGTACGCGGTGAATGAACGTTGCTGTGCATTTCCTAGTGTAAAGGGACGCGCTTCATATCAGCTTGATGGGTTTTCAAAACCCCATAGCAACGGGGTTACTCAAGGTCTGCTACACTGCAAATGGTATTGTCACTATACAGAGACGAAGTAGTACCACTTGTCGTGTCGATATGGTTATACCTCTGGAGAAGTACTTCTCTCCGTACAGATAATGCCTAAAAAGCAGGGAGAAAAATCAGAAGACATGGCTAACAAAGCAGTCTGAACGCTTTCCTAGAGCCTCTCTGCAGTACGCATTTTGCATTAAACAATGCCCAACTGTAGTAATTATACCTATAATAACGTAGGTCTTAGATGCTTAGATGCTTCATGGCAGGGTCTAGCTCTTTATTACCTGATCCTATAGACTCATTTATATATGCTTATTATGTAGCACCCAGAACAATAAGGGCACTGATTCATAGCTAGCTACTACAATAAATAAAAACTATTAGGAGACTTTGGTGCTGTAGTCCCAGATAATCCAAAGGATGTAACAATTAATGGGAAACTGGGAGAAGTGGGATAATTTTCTGCTGCTTCCTGGCCTTTGTGTGTTCCTCCTCCTTTAAAGGCTTCAGTTTGCTTCTAAAAGGAGACTAGATATCTGGCTCAGGGTGACCTAAGGTGGGATTTGTCTCATCTAACTGCAGTTGTTGACAGTGTGGGGTTTTCTGTCTGAGACTTTTCTTGCCAGCGGAGAGTGATTTCAGAAATCTAATGGAGATCAGGACATGTCTCAGCCAGCTGACAGCAGACACACTTCCGAAATGCCATCAGCTCTCCAGTCAGCAGTTGGTGCGGCTCCAGCCTGGTGTTGGGAATCCAGACTGGACAGAGACTTTCCACTGCAAAAAGTGTGCATTTTATTTTCTGTGACACATGGGCCAGTACAGGACTCTGGTTTGGACACAGGAAAGAGCAGGAATAACCATAAAGATTTGATCCTTTACTGATCCAAGGGGGTCACCAAGTCTCTTTTATGCCAGTGTCCCAGCCATTGGGGAGCAGAATTGATAGAACTGGAGAAAAAGGAGCAGAAAAAGACAGTGATATCTGACCAGGCAGAGAGGTAAGGCTGATAGATACCCCCTGAAAGCATCTGCCAGGTAGAGACAGCTCAGTCCCGGCATTCATTGAGTGGGCTGCTGTCTTTAGCCCACGCTACTGTGTCATTATGTCTTCTTGTTGGAGGATGACGTCTTTGTGCATTTGAAGCTCTTATTTAACCAGCTTGCATCTCTCTGGTTTTGAAAGGAAAACAGTCATCTTCTCAGCAAAAAATAGATTTGGAGCTGTCTTCCACTGTAGATCAAGAAATGGGAAATCCTCCCTGCAACTGTTCTTCTATAAGATAACGTAGGCTCTGTCAATCCAGTGCCAAATAATTATTTACAAAGGACTTCTGAACAGATCAATTTTTGGCCCTTTACTATCAAACATTTTCCCCTGGTCAGTCACCAGGAATAAAATATAACTATCAAATTTTATAGATGTCACTAAGCTTGAGGGAGACTAAGTAAGAAGGATGGGATTGTAAGTATGGTGACACATGGATCATTTGGTAAACTGTGTTCAGACAAATATTGTATATTTCAATGAGGTCAAAATTCTACATACGTCTAAGAGCAAATAAGGCAGATCAATCATCCATCAGGGGCTGACTCCATCCTACAAATTAACATATAGAGTGGATTGATTCTTATATAAAGCAGAGGAAGACTCATGGCAGATAATCAGCCAAATATGAGCTCCTACTTCAGTGCAGGAGCCAAAAAGGGCTAATGTGATTCCTTGAGGCATAAACACGGATCCTCTGTTTGGCCAAGGTTGTGTTAATTCTGTTTGTCACTGGTGAGATTATGGCATGGGTTACAATGGATTGAGGTTGATAAATTGGAGAGGATTCAGAGAAAGGCTATGAGAATCATTAAAGGATTGGATTTGGCTTAAAATGAAAGGAACAGAGCCTACTTATCAGAGAGAAGGTCAAGAAATTGTTTGATCACAGCCTGTAAAAATTTTCATCAGGACCAGACTATTTAGCCTAGCCAACAAAGGTACGACAGCATCTGTCTGGCAACTGAAGCTAGATAACTTCAAAGAAGAAATCTGATTCAAGTGTCTTCTTAATATTAAATATAATCAATGGGTAGAATTTTTTTAAGCTTACTGAGAATAATTCATCATTGCCAATTTCTAAATCAGGATGGGAAGCATCTTAGAACTGTGTGAGAACACAAACAAGTGTTGACTCCAGTAAATGTTCTGGATATCAGACTGGCAGCAAAAAATATGCGTTTGAACAGAAGGAACTTTGACTACTCCTGTGGAGAGCTTATTCTGTGTTCTGGAAATGTAGGGCTAGATGCATGTCCTAAATTTTCAGACTTTTGTCTTCTGATTCCCAGAATAAAAAAAAGATGATTTTATCCACTGGATCCAACAGTTCCTTGGAAACACTATTAGAAAGGCAAAACAATATGAACGGTAGAGTTGCTGGCAGTGAAGAACACTCTACAGCTTCTG
>VZTL01049123.1:32360-63903 GCA_013400535.1 Scopus umbretta | reverse complement strand
TGTGGTGCTTGGTTGCCAATCATAGTTAAACCACAATAGTATCGCATCACTCTAGAGCTACAAAAGAAAGGTTCTTCTATATGTATCTGTGCTAAAGTTGTCAAACAAAATTAAATTTGAGGGCACTAATATCTAGGATACAAAATAGAAACACACAATATAGTGGATGCATAACTGACTTTCAGGATTATAGGCAGTGGCCTGATGTATTAAGATAATCTTCAGAATTAATTCAGTCACTTATTTGTAAGCAAGATTTGTCTTGCAGTGCATGGGGGTCTAACCAAACCTGTAGTACAGACTTCTTCATGAGCCAATAATTTCAGTTTTATATAGTGTTATAATTTTCAGGACCTCCAGTCTTTTGCTTCTCTTGCTACTGGCACCAGTTAAGAGGATTGAATATCATTTAAGTCTTTTTATTAGCTTCCAGAAAAGTGCTTCTTACCTAACATGCTACCTGATAATGAGGCAGACAGAGAACTTCCAGCATACCAGGTCGGTGCAGGAGAATTACACTTATTTTTTCAAATAAGTGTAGCGTTAATTGTATTGGTGGAAAAGTTCTGCATTTTGGTGTGCAGCTATACTGGGAAGGAAAGAGGATGGTGAGAGCCATGGATTTTCTCACCACAAATGGTATAGGAAGATCTCTCTGTATACAGCATTCAGAGATATGACCACAGCTGACATGAGGTAGTCCTGCTTGTTCAAAGTCTGACACAGGCTGCTGTAGTAAGTGACCACATGTACTTGCTTGCTTTTTTACCAAGAACCAAACTACACCTTCAGTACTTCCCCAAAGCTCTTTCTCACAGAATAATTATCATGACTGATTGTCACCTTCCATTCAGTATCCCTGGGTACACTTCAGGTTTATCTTTACAAATGTATTTATAAATACTGTCAAATATATAAGCATTTTTGGTCTTGGTGTTTTGTCAAAAGCTATTTGCTTTATCTTTTCACAGTGAGATACCATTATGCTCAGATACACCCCTTAACGCTAGGTACGTCATTTACAAAAACTTAGTGCCAAAATCTATTTAGCCCCCATGCAAATTCTTCGGAATGTGAATGTGAGTCTGCCCCATTGCAGCAATGTGCAGCTGAACATGTCATGCTGCAGGTGCAGAAGCGAGCAGAGCACAGAGCAAAACCTAAGTAGTACAGACCGTAAAATTAACTAACACATGAAAATGGCCATTCCATTAAATAAGCACAAATACTTTACTTGTCTGCTGAAAATATATGGCAGACAAAAAAAAAAACAACACAAACCACAAACATTTAAAGTACCTACTATATGCAGTTTCGAACTCTACATTTTTACAGACTGAACACAAAAATATTAACCAACACTGATACCAACACAATACTTCCTGCTGGGGAAAGACATAGTGAAAAACAGTTTATAGTTTGAGTGATACAGGTCAGATGCTCACCACTACTTCTCCCTCTTCCTACTAGTAACATTGGGAGGTAAATTAGCTCTGTCATCTTCAGATGGACAGTGAATACAGAGGTAAAGAGGTGTCAGTGAGAGATTTGCTGTAAGTAACTAAACTTTGTGGCATGTTTGGTTTCTAGAGAACGATCCAACTGCCCGTTCAAGTAGAAAAGAGATTCTTGCATCCTTCTGCACAATAAATATGTTTTAATTTTGGGATCATGATAGTATGTGAATTTTATTTACTTCTTTGGCTTTTTCTTGCCGTTCAGTTGCAATAATAAGCACTGTAGAATATGGCATTTCTTGCTGCCTACTTCAGCAACAGTAAAATGAAAAATAATTTTAAGCTCCTCAATATTTGTCACACACAAAAAATGTGAGAACAATCAACTTGTCTGTAGAATGGTGCACCATATCAATATAAAACTGTCACAGAACAAGCAAAGAGGAAGAAAAGTAAAGTTGTGCTGTCATTGCATAAACTAAAAACATAAAAATAAATGTACTAAAGAAACGGACTCTAAAAAAGGTGAAATTCTTTGGTAGCCTACACCTTTCTGGATATGTAAGATACATTCCCATACTAATGAGGAAAACCTGCATTTAATTAAGAGAACAGTGGAGCAGCAAGGATAGATTTCATCACAAAAGGATACACATGTGAACATCAAAAATATACACAATCATATAATGCAGGTGTTCAATATAAAAGGATTGCACACAGATTTACATTGTTGTAACTGGGAAAAGAGTCAAAATTCCTGTCAAAAAATTTCTTCCAGTTACTAAAACAGGACGACTAAAGAATCTATTTGGATCATTTAACTGCACACTGCGTTCTAGCAATTTTAACTTATGTTGTAATTTTTATGCCAAAATGTTGAGCAAGGTGCAACCAACAGGAACAACAGACAAGTCAGATAAAGGCAAAGATAAGTGGCCCAAATACAATAATTAAATCCAGCAAGTAATGAAAAGGGATGGAAAAAAAAAAAATTGGAACATGAAGGAGACTGAATAATGGCAAAAGAAAGGGGAAAAACTATCTACAGAACTAGTATTAATGAAGGGAACGCCTATTTCAAGAAAAAAAATGGTAAGTGATATAATAGGTAGATAATGAGAAGTTTCTGAAATATTACTGCAAATGAAAGAAAACAATCCAGATGATGTCACCTGGGGAAGCATACAATGCAAAGCTTAACCCTAGATTTTAAAAGTCCATAAAAATGAAATACCTTGCTCATACTAATAACCTGAAACACCTCTACTTCTTTGCTTCAGAATGATAATACTTCATAAAAATATCAGTGAGAATGCTCTCACTGCATTTTTTATTGTTATTATGTCAGCACTTCTGTAAGCATAGGGAGAGTGGAGCATAACTGTATTTTTTAATCATTGTAAGTCTTCTACAAGACTTTAGAAATTAGTACATTTAGTTAAATTATAAGTGTGTTTAATATTTTAATTTTTCACTAATTCACAAAACCCTACTATTAAAATTGCTACTTTTCCACAAATAGGTATTTTTGTGTCATAAGAATATTTTCCCCAGAGTTAGGAATAAATAAAGTTGATGAAAGCACCAATGTCTAAAATCCACCCTTCATGTACTCATAGCAGCCCTGGTGTACCACCACTGTGAAGGCTATCAGAAAAGAGAAAAAAAAAAAGATTCAGTAGTTTTTTGCAGGACCCAGTGTTTTCATAATTCTTGATAATGTGAGAAAATTTGGATTGGAGTAATAAATAGGATACCTTAATTCACCATGCATTCAGTATCCCTGCACTACCTCACTACAGTATGTATTAATAGCTGTCATCTCAAAGGCATAGTTTGTTCCAATTCTGTAAATTTTGTGCAACACCAAATCATTTAAGCTAGTTTCATGATGCATACCACAGAATTGGGTTTTGACATCTGAGTTTTGATATGCTTCAGGGTTTTTTTCAGCTGTTTAACAGCTCCAGAGACATAAAAGGGCCAGATTTCTGCGTTAAAAAACACATAATATGTATTTAGTTTACTAAAACTCCTGGTGCACAACATTAAAACTTGCTACTTTATTTCTAATAGCTTTCAATTTTTTCTATCTTTAGATGTTAGAACACCCTAAGAAAAAAAAGATAATAAAGATGAATATACATACAGAGATACATATGTGTGCAAACATTTTCTTATACTGTAATTTAATTTAAAGGATCATTAAATGCTGAGAATTTTAAGTGAATCTCAACAGAGAAGTACACTTCAGATTATTGCACAAGTAATAAAATAAAGCCTCAACATACTGAGGTTGAGGCTGTTCTTCGCTAATATAAACTCTCAGATGTCAACTGACTGAGTGGCCTATGGAAATTTATGCCAATGGATCCAGACTCATGCCTTCAGTTTTCTCACACTGCTTTCTCTTCCAGCTTGTATTTTTGCTGTCAACATTTAAATATTCTTGTTTACATTGCAGCCTGTCAACATTGTCTCAATATGTTCTATTATTTTCCTAACCTTAATAACTTGACACTTGTTACAAACTCTCAAAAGAAAAAAAACCAAAGCCAAACCAACCAAAAAAAAAAAAAAATCCTGGAAGGCCCTAAGAGATCCTAAATGTGATATATCAATTAAACAGAGTCTGCATATTAATATAAAATGTGGGTATTTTATTCATACAGGGCCAATTTCTGGCTTCCTTGGTACATGTGCCACCATATTGTCTGTAAGGATCTTGAGCATATTGAAGATTTTAGCTACTTCCGCAGAAAAAACAACCTTGTATTGTAAACACGCCCTTAATATAAACAGAGGAAAGTTGTACTGAGCTTTTTCTGCTTTGGCAGGTTACTTGGAGGTAAAGTATTTCAGCATACAAAAGTGAAAGCTTGGTTTCTTAGAAAAACGTTTCCTTATATGTCCACCTCTGAGCCCATGAAATGTTCTCTCTCTTACTCTTTGCCTTACCAGCCACGGGAGAGAGAGTGTTTCAGTTGTAGCACTTAGGCCACCCTGAGAAACTCCTTCCATGCTCAAAGGTATGAGAGTTGTACATATCCTTTTTCACAAATACTTTGAGATTGGGCCCCTCATATATGCTGCTTACTTCAGTGCCTCACTAGACAAAAAGAGAGAATAAAACTGCAACATCTGTAAACAAGTAATCATGATTCAGTGAAAAAGACTGGACCTGGATGACAAGGAAACATGTAGCTTAGAAGGGCATGACTTGGGCATAGAAACTTGTGCTTTAGTATTTGTTCGATCCAGCCACAATAGGTACCTGTATGGCAATAATTGAAACATAAATGACTGATGGCTGATGAGAGAATATTTGTCTGGCTTCAACAAGCTTCATTATTCAAAAAAGGTTTTTTCCTTCTCTTCACTTCCTTTTTGTGGAAACCTACTGATGTTCTAATTAGGGATATTGGACAATAAGAAATTATAATAAGTTTAGCATATCACAATTATTCACTTCAATATGTATGCATCCCCTCACATTACCAGGAGCAAATCATAACATCTATCAATTTCCCTTTAGCAAAGGCACCTGAATCAATATCCATTACTACACATTTCAGTTTTAGATATAATGTCTCCCAACAGCATCCTTAAAGGCTCACCAGTGCTTCCTGTGTGATTAATCCTATCAGTACTGTATTTGGTTTGTTTAATGCTACCTTTCATAGTCTATTAGAATTATTTCAGATTTTCAGTTGGCATCACTGCTGGTTGTCCTGGTTTCAGCTTAATTCAGAGTTCATTTTCTTCCTAGTGGCTAGCATAGTGCTGGGTTTTGGGTTTAGGATGAGAACAATGCTGATAACACACTGATGGTTTAGTTGTTGCTGAGCAGTGCTGACACTGGTCAAGGACCTTTTCAGCTTCCCATGCTCTGCCAGGGGCACAAGAAGCTGGGAGGGGGCACAGCCAGGACAGCTGACCCAACCTGGCCCAAGGGCTATTCCATACCATACGGCGTCACGCTCAGTATAGAAACTGGGGGGAGTTGGCTGGGGGGGGCAATGATTGCTGCTCGGGGACGGGCTGGTCATCGGTTGGCAGGTGGTGAGCAATGGCATTGTGCATCACTTGTTTTATTTTTATTTATATATATTTATTATTATTTGTTTGTTTGGTTGTTTGTTTGTTTGTTTGTTTCTCTGCTATCCTATTAAACTGCCTTTATCTCAACCCATGGCTTTCACTTTTTTTTTCCCGGTTCTCTCCCCCATCCAACCGGGGGCAGTGGGAGGGTGAGCGAGCAGCTGTGCGGTGCTTGGTTGCAGATTGGGGTTAAACCACAACACTGGTGAATTGAGCTTTTTTTAAGAAAGTATTTTAATGATTATGTTCTTCAAGGAACAGGTTTTTGTGCCCTCATCTGAAACTAACAGGCAATTAGCGAACTCAGCACACTATACATGTTAACGCCCTGGATCCTAAAAATGCAGGCAATAAAATATATTGTCTACCTTTAAAGAAAAAGGCAAACAATTTTATGGGAGAAAATACTTCTTTACATGATGTCCCTGACACAGCAGATGGATGAATATGAAAGGTCAGAATAAACTTAATAGATAATAAATTTGGCTACCTCCTGTTTTGATGTCCAGTCAGCATCATCTCCCAGAGCTTTACTTCTTCAAGACTTTTGTGGGGAATGGTTCCCATGACAGGGGTTGACAGCGATGACAAAAGATTTTTGTTTGTAGGGACAAGACATTCTTTCCTTAGAAGCTAATTCCAAGGAATCATTATTTAGGAAAGGGGGCTGTCCTGAGCAAAAAATGAATGGTATTCCTCAGAAAGCTAAATCTGCCAACGCCTGGAACAAAAAGGGGTCATCAAGAAAGTCTATAGTCATGTGCAAGGATAAAGGCAGTGGTCTAACACTTAAATTCTATTTGTCTGAAGACCTAACTCTTAAGAATAACTCCAGTTCCCTATTCTAAGCCCATAATGATTAATATTTGGCCTAGGATATAGAGTGTTCTAGCCAAGATTGGCACAATAGGGGAACTGGAAGGGGAGGAAAGGATCTAATTTGGAAATGATTCTGTAATTGCTTTTATTCTGGCCTTCAGAACACACATTTTTCCCCCAAGAAATGGCATCTTTATTTTCCCCCTGCTGAAGCACTCATGAAATTTTACTTCCTCTTTTAACCGTGGGTGTTGTGGGACTAACTAAAGACATTACACTAAGCAGTATACAGAAACAGATAAAGTAATAGCTAGCATCTCACAGAAGTCTCCCAACCCTAGGTTTTATTTCTAAAGAGACCACTCAGGACACTCTGGCCAGGAGTACAATTACTAAGGTTTTTTTCCAATAGATGCAGCATGACATTATGTAACCAGGTATGAAATTCTCATACTGCTAAAGCAAGACAATTGAGATGCATGGAAGTTGTTAAAAACTTCCATGCATGAATTCAAATTGAGTACCTCTTACTCTGAGGACCAGAGGAGAAAGGAGACTTTTCATACATACATTTATTTCCTGAGAAACACTGGGTATAGTAACAGGAATATGTGCATGGAGGATCAACTTACTATCTTTAACTCTCTTTATTGAAGACAGAAGGTAGACTGAGAAACCTGGATGCAGCCAAGAAGGGCTAGAAGCTGGAACCATGTGTTAGCAAAGCATTAGCAGATGCAAGTTAAAAAAGTGCTTCCTTGTCAGGAGCAATCAGCTGTATGGGTACATGTTCAGGCAGTAGTATTCCGCAGAAAACAGTGTCACCCAGAGAAAATGAAATATCTTCATGCACCACTTAGCCAGTGATGGCCACCCTTTTTTATTTTTACTCCTTTTGAAGAAATATTTCATTTTGATGTTTTCTCCAAAACATTTATCATTATTCATAGTTATTCAAGCAACAGAGAGAGAAGCCAATGTTCTTCAATAGCCAACTGAAGTCCCTGACTTTTGGTCTGTATTCATCAGGAACTGCATTGCATATCATTTTTCTAGTCCTGGAGGTGAGGAGAAGAGGCTGGGATTAACAATTCAGAGCTTTTGGGGCCTTTCATGAGAAGTGATTTACTCGACTGACCTTCTTGGAAACATTCATGACAGAGTGACAAGAAAGAAAACTGCTTAGAAATTTCTCTATGAATAGAGGGCTTCCACAAGGCTTGTGCAATATTGACATCACTGAAATTGATTCAGTTACTGACAACTAATGTGTTTTCACTCTGCAAAAGGTGAATTTCAACAGCAAAATCATCTACAAACCACAGAAGCCATATACAAAGGAAAATTCATAAAGTATACAAGCAGGTGTTGGCTCAGAGTTTTTCAGCTCTGGTCAAAATAAATATTGGCCAGTGCTAGTAGGACAGTGAATTAGAACTCTATTTTAACAAGGAAAACAGCTTCACCACCTGTGCTCTGGAAAGAACAAGAAAACAACAGTAAAAGACTTTTTCCTCATGATCTGATTTACAAATTAGAGGTAGCTTGCAAGTCCCACGCTAGTCAGTAGCACTGGGAAAAAGGTCAGCATTATTGCTAGCAGCAAATACGGTTGTAAGGGGCGTGCAGGTTTAGTGCCCACAAGATGACTATCTGCAATTGCTTCTGATCAGTCCTGGAAGACTCACAAGCAGAGTGAAAACCTGTTCTTTAACAGTGCTTTACTGTTGTGTTCCTTCCTGGGAAGCTCTCCAGAGAATCCCCAAATCACCTCTTCTCTCTTGATAGTTTTCTTTCTTGGAATCTTCCTTGGAATCTACATTTCATGGGTCCCATGAAAAAAACACCGTAAATTCCTCCCCAAAGTTTTGTGAGTTTCTTCTCTTCCATATTCTGGAGTGTTTTAGCCCTTCTGCAATTTTCTTTACCTAACTATCTCACTTTAACAATACAAAATATCTTCTTTGATTATCACAAATTGCAGTGTCACATAGGTATTGCATAGAAAGTACACAATTACATCTACATACACAGTGTACATTGCAGGACCGAAGCCAAAAAGCACAAGCAAGCAGTTGTCAATAGATAGGCATAAATATTTCTCTAAATAATAGTTGTATCCTCAAGCTGCATTCCCTCTGTTTTTAAGTAATATGTACAGGAGGAGCCAATATTGTACTAAAATCTTTGTGCTTGTTATTGCAGTGGGTTCTTGGAACTGTTATTTGAAAGTCAACTGCTGAAATCTGGTACTAAGAACTGTCATCTGCTGCCTGCCTACAAGCTGCCAGTAGATTTTCATTTCTATTGCCATGGAAACACGTGTTGGTGTAACTCAGAGAAAAAGAAAGAAAAGTGTTTTAAACAGCCAGAGTTTTAAAACTTTGACCCAAGATGGAACTTCCCTTTATTAGCCATAAGGGTCACACTCAAAGGGTCAGGCAGGAATAGCGTATGGCATTGTCCCTTGTTCTGATCCCCCAGCTGTCACACACGTGAACCTGGCCAGGTTATATCATGGATACCTTCTGCCTGCGGTAGCTGCCTTCCCAAGGAAATCAGGTGTGTGGGGGGACTATGAATACCTGAGCATTGTCTCACCTGGAGGCAGGACAGAGCTGGAGAACACACCACGTGCAGGAACCTGGACAGGGCCTGAGAAGCACCACAGTTTAAAGATTGCTTCAGGCCCTGTCTAAATACTCACATATTGTATGCAGCGAATGTATCAAACTGTATGAGCTGCATTTCCCATTGCAAGCATAAAGCATTTCTGAACTATTGGAAAAATAAACTCTTTCAATGTCCTTTATATATCCTTATACAATACTTCCATCACAGTATTATAATATAATAATATAAGAACAGAAGTCAAAGCTTACCCAGCTTTAAGGTGGACACTCCCCTCCCTGTCCAGATTTAGCAGCCATTTCCTAAGTCTGTCAGGCACCAAAATATTCATGTAGCTGCTTTTATTACACCTGACAGTGATATACTAGAAATGTAGTTTCTATAAACATTTGCTAGCTTTCTGGCATCCAGTTTTTCTGTCTGGTATTTTGCAAATTGATTCATCCATTTAACTTCATACATGGCAAGGTGTCATTAACTGGGGAAGTTATCCCAACTTTTCCAGTTTTTTCCCAGGTATCATTCATGATTTGAGTAATCGTTTCACTTTTAAAATTAGCACAAGGAAAACTACAGTTTAATTACTTATTTGAATCTGCTACTGATGGCAGCTTAGCTGGTATATTTATGGATTCTTTATTAACAGAATTTAATGGTGTCTTGTTATTGACTACTACAGGCTTGTACTGATTTTTTTAAATTTTTTTTTCATATCTTTACTGTATCTGAGCTTTACTTTCCTTCTTCTTACTTGAAGAACATTAAGGAAGACCTGGTGGTGTTTCTCCTTGATCAGTGAAATGTTCCCTATCCTACTCACAGTTTCTAAGTCAGACTGTGTAAGCCAGAGGCTTAAGCTTATTAAAGCTTCTGAAACTCTACTTTTCTTCATTTATTCATGCCCAAAAAACATATAGAAGTAAATAGATTCTGTGTCCAGGTGTTGTGCCTGCATTCTAAAACATCCCAAACTACTGCTCTAAACACAGACTACCAGATAAAGTGGAAAATGAATAAGCAAATGCAGCATGACTTGCATATTCTGCTTCTGTATCTCATCTCTAACTGTTGCCAGAAGATTTGCAGAAGCTCAGTTCTAACCCACAGCATCCTGCATGATGCAGCTGCAGAGTACCCTCAATTTGAGTTAGGAAAAAGAAACACAGTCTGTCTGGATGCTTGTTATATTTTATTTTGTTGTTAAACTAATGTTTAAAAGCTGAAAAGGCAAGGTAAAATATAGCATTGCAAGGACAAAAAAGTGTAACAGTCTTGCACCTCTGTGATACAGGTATCCCTACATGTGTCTGATTCCTCTTTTAAAGAATTCAAGGACTGAAGTCACAGATGTTATAGTTTGACATGTTGCTTTCAGTCCAATAGTGGAGCAGCAATCAGGGTTAGCAAAGGGTTACCACAGCTATTATTTCAGGTTTCTAATAGTGGCTTTTCATAAAAGTGAAGTGGACATCTCTTTTCACTTGGTACTGCCTACCATTTTTTATTTTTAGAAGTTTACTCTAACCTATATCACAACTGGGTGAAAAGTCATGGCACTTAAAAATAACAGTTTGGTCTTTATTTGAAACTTCAAGATTGTATTTCCACTCTTCTAATTATATATGTAAGGGGTAGAAATAGCTTTCTTGAGATGAGTGACACCGCAGGATCACATAATCATGCAATCACAGGAAATTAAAGGCAAAACAAGAAACCTAACATGACTCACAACGAAGTGCAAAAGCTGACAAGTGGCAGTGTCACTCCTCTGCCATCTCACAGAACTTGAGGAAGCAATTAGTATCCCCCTGGCAGGATGGGGGAGAGAATCAGAAGAGTAAAAGTGAGAAAACTCATGGGTTGAGATAAATACAGTTTAACAGGTAAAGCAAAAAGCCATACACATAAGCAAAGCAAAACAAGGAACTCGTCTACCGCTTCCCACTGGCAGGCAGGTGTTCAGCCATCTCCAGGAAAGGAGCGCTCCATCACATGTTAACAGTTACTTGGGAAGACAAAACGCCATCACTCCAATGTCCTCCCCTTCCTTCTTCTTCTCCCAACTTTATATGCTGAGCATGACGTCACACGGTATGGGATATCCCTGGGGTCAGTCGGGGTCAGCTGTCCCGGCTGTGTCCCCTCCCGACCTCCTGTGCGCCCCCAGCCTGCTCGCTGGTGGGGTGGGGTGAGAGGCAGAAAAGGCCTCGGTGCGGTGCAAGCGCTGCTCAGCAATAACGAAAACATCCCTGCACTATCAACGCTGTTTCCAGGACAAATCCAAAACAGAGCCCCATATGAGCTTCTATCAAGAAAAGTAACTCTCTCCCAGCCAAAACCAGCACAGCTATCTTTTGTCCAGTGGAAGCAATTGTGTTTCAAAAAATTTCAAGATACTGCTAAAAAGAGGGAACAAGGACACAAAAAGAAAGTTTAAATAAAAAAGTGGATTCATGAAACTGCCACACAAACATCCCTCATAAACCATAGGCTAAAATTTTGTCTTCTATCAACTACTACAGTGATTGAGATGCATAACCATTGGCACTTGCACTTTCACCAGGTTATTTCCTTGCAGTGCGTTGTCAGGGCATCCTAAAATATGCCTTCTTTCCCAAATCTAGCAAGCCATATTTAGGGCTATTTATTTCAAACCCTGTAATCTCAGACATCTTTGCCATTATTACTGTCTCTTGAAATACTAAGCATTAGCCACATGCAGTTTTCAGTTTCTCAGGTGGCTATTTTTTACACTTGAACATTTAAAGCATCTCAGAAAATTTAGGTCTTCTAAGACAAAAGGAAGATTTTCTTTTTTTTTTTTTTTTACTATTTTTTTTTTAATGGTTAGGTCAGGCATGAAGCCACAATTTTCTGTTACAGTTATATGGCAAACCCATTCCTTGTAGGTGAACGGGTTTTGAGATGAATTGAATAGAGCAGCGAGAAAGGCATCCTTACAGGCATCATGAGTGACACCCTATCAGACAAGATGCATGCAGAGTGGGCATGGAGTGAAGCATCATTTGATGCTCCTGACTGACTTGTTTGTCAAGACCAAGGGCTCCAAACTCAGAAACCTACTGAACAAAAAATATAGGGATATATTGAAGCCTCTGCCACACATACCTAGAAAAGGCAAAACCTCATTATTTTTCTGAGCATTTCTGAAGAGCTTTTCTGAAGCTCTGGACTCCAGTTCTGGGGAGTTCTGGCTGGACTTAAGAGTCTGTAGCTGGAAAGAACACAGAAATCACTGTGAAAAATCAAGATGGACCCAGTGCAAAGAGAGGGAAATTTTCTGGGCCTGTCTCCAAATACAGTAACTGTTGACTAAGCTTTGCAGTTCAGTGGGATTTTTTTTAGTTGTTTCAAAACTTGTCTATTATTTCAGGGCTACTGGCAAGCTTATGGCTCCCCAAAGGCCTAGTAAACGCAGCAGCATAGATTAACTTCCCCTCTCTGAGGCAAGCACTCCAAAATAATGCTCCCATAATTCTGTCAGTCTCTTTCTCGCTAAGCTTCAAGAGCCAGTTATATGAAGTGCCAATTAGAGAGAGGAGTCATCTTTGGCAAGGGTTTCTAGAGTCACTTTGGCATGTCACATACCAGTAGGGAGATTGCTCCATGCAGTGGTCCTCCCGGAACTTGACAGATATTTATATTCTGTGCTTCTACACAAAATGTTTCTCATTTCATTATTACAGGCACTAGCTATCCCATAGAATTTTATTCCCCCGTAGCACCACATGAACAAAGCTTTGCCTAAACAAAGATTTGCAAAAACGGCTCTGATGCAAACATGGTCACACCATACCTCGTATTTAGAAGTTGCTGAAGTATGAATGATTTTTGCTCCTTGGAGAATTCCACACATGGAGTCATCGCTTGACAGAGCCCAGTGCAACAGCGTCTGTTCTCTAGCGAGCATCTCTTAGAGTGCAAATGACAGTTCTCTCATCAGTGCTTTGTCTCAAAAGAAACATGTAACTAAATTCTTGTCACATTTAAAGATTTTTTTGCCATCATGAAAAGTGGGACAGAATTCTCCATTTATATGAAAATAAAATTCTTTTATCAAGAGGAGTTATTTAAAAGAAAGAGGCAGATTTTGCTATATCAAAGGGTGCAAACTAAGTGGACTTGAGGAGAATAGTCACCGTAAAGTATTAAAGAACAACAAAGATCATTCCCTGTTGATGAGGTTTGGAGTAGTGGTAATGAACGTGAAGGACAGGTTGATCCAAAACTTATTGTAGAAAAGTAGCATTGTGACTTGCTTTTGGTATATTTATTTATTTATCATTGGAGGTCTGCTAATTCTAGTCATGCATTTTCTATAAGCTGGACTGCCAATCAAGTTAAAATCTGTGGAAAGTTTGTGATGAAGAATTAATAATTATTAAGCATTATGTAATCATTTATGTGGAAGATTTATCAGGCTAGCGAGTATTTTATCTATCTGTTAGAGAGTATATAAATCAGTAGTTTCATCATACTGCAGAAACTTGGTAAGAGAATGTAAAACATCTCCATTCTCCAAAATAATCTATTGGCAACCAGGCAAATAAATGTGAGAAAGACAAGTGCATTAGCACTTAAAGTGCCCAGAACAAGAGAAGTTAAGGCAAAATCTATGATATTAGCCAGAAAATATTATCTTGCCAATGCTTTTACACAGAATTTTAATTGGCTGCATAGTGAGTGCAAATTACCATTTGTGATTTGTTGCTACTACTACAATGTTTCATTACAATAAAGTAGTTTTTGAAAAAATACGTAACAGATCTGCTCATTTTCTATATCCTAGTGCAGAAGCTCTATGACAAATGGTAATTGCTGTATCAAAAAGGTCTAGCTAATTCTCCATGTTTCACATTCATGCTGCTATGCCACAACAAAGAAATTGATAAGCCAATTGTTTTACAATATTGTAGTGAAAAATAAGAAATAAAGATCTCATTCTGATTTTTCACTGGCAGAGGTGGGAGAAGTGAGGGGAAAAGGTTGTTTTAATCTTTCACTGCTGGTTGATGCTGGAAGTGACACTTCTCTTTTTCTTCTTTAATATGCGGCTTCAGGGGAAAAATGCTGGGAAGAACCAGCCAGAAATTCCAGTCCATAGACATTGTCATAAAAATAGCTCAAGAATAGATCTCTGTATTTTGAGAGGATGTCTTGATTATATTTTCTCAGCCTTATGCTGACTGACCTTTCAATCCAAGCTCCTCTCTTCCTGTTTGTCAGTCACAGTAGTTTTACTCCTCACATGGACCTCTTATCTTCTTTCTTGGTCTTGTCACATTCTCCCTTTCTCCCTGCAGTGTCTCACTCCATTTTTACAATATTGTCCCCTAACTAGAGCTGTCTGGGGAAAACATACAAAATGTGTTGACTCTTTCTACAAAGTTTACTCTGCTTTGCCCTGCTACTTTAACTGCAACACTTCAGCTTTGTCTTATGGACTGGAGATGTCCTCTGTTCCAAAAAGCTTACTTCTTCAAACTTGCATAAAGCCCTATGATCAGGAGGCTGGGTTCTTGATTACTCTCTAGCAAGTACCAGTATGCTGACCACCCTAATTCTTCCTTGGTATAAACAGTAGCAGCTTAGCAAAGGTTTCAAAACACATCAGCTAGAGACTGTAGTAGATAATACACAACTTAAAAGGTTCAGAGAGCTACGAACTTTGTCCCAAAGGGTTCCCTTTCTGGGAACTTTCCCTTTCCCTTTCTCTTTCCCTTTCCCTGGTCTATCTATGCAGATTACGCTGCCACAGAACACAAACAATGGTTATAAATATGCTCCCAAAAATTGGTTCACAGGATAAGAGAAAGACTCTTTCAGTATATCTAGCAAAGCACCAGATGCTTTGAGATGATATATCATTGTATTCATCTAAATAATCTATAGAAAAGAACAATAATGGCATTACCAAACATAAAGGTAGAATAATCTTTTCCTGTAGCCTAATCAACTTCTAAATTGAATGGTATCAAAGAAAACAATCTAACTGAAAACAAAACATCTCTTTTTCTAGCAGTTAGGAAAAAAAACCAAAACAACCAACACTGAAGCTTGCCTGCTTTGCCAAAAGCATGTTAAAACATCCCTATTCACTTCCTTTGTGCAGACTTCATTTAGTTGGACCTTGCTATCACCTCATCTCCCTCTGTTCATCATCAGCCATCATTAAGCTCTCTTGAACTCTAAAGGTTAATGGGAACATAATTGTGCTCCTTTACAGTGACTGATACATACACTCCAGAGATCCAGAGGCATCTTCCAGTAAAAATGTACACTCTTGCTCTTGAAGTTATGACATAAGGAACACATGAAATACAGTAACTTTTTATTCAGATGGAGAATCAGTGAAGTAGTAGAACTAGCAAAAAATGCCTGATGCATATCATGGCCTCAAAAGACTTGCTTACTAGAGGAAGCATCCCGCCCCAAGCCTCATCGATCTTCTCCTTTCTTTCTTTCCCTCTGAACAACATTATAAAAGATGTTCAGAGATCTCTAAGATTACTAGTTTTTCCCTTTTAAGTAATAAATAAATAAATTGAACTCAACCATTATCATTTAGGACCTGTTCTGAAAGAACTGATTTGAATAGTGAGAAGCAGTTACTATGGCAGGATTAATAAAATCTAACCAGTAACTATAAAACTTACATTAAGCAGTGGGGTGTCTTGAGAAAGGGGTTTAAACGAATTGTGGGGAGGAAGGTAAAACTGCCCTTATGATTCATATTTTTCATATCATATGCAAAATGCAGCAGTAATTGTCAAACTGCAGTTGCAGCAGCTGAGCAGTTTATGAAATTTGTAACTAGGATTAGCTATGGATTTCAACTTTGTTACTCACACAAGTACACTCAGTTTTAGTCTTAAAGTGGAGTTACCACTCTGCTCATCTGCATATCAGTCAGATAGAGAAAAGTGCAAGTAAGTTATAACAGAAACAGAAAAACATCCTTTTACACATATTCCTTCAGTATTCTTTTTTCTTCTCTCACTTTAGATTTACTTTCCTCACACAAGAGACCACAGGTTCAGAAGATCCAGTAGATCATCACTACAAATACTTATACCAGTTTTTGGTGACAGACTGAAACTCTGTGTATAATTAAAAGTTTTGAATTATTTGCTTCTAATATTTAGTAATTTTTATTATATTTGTGTTGTATTTTCATTATAAGTGGCATGTAGGACCGATTTGACTTTCATTCTTAACAGAGACTGCTTTCTGACAAAAATGAGTTCTCTTTCAGAGCCAGTGCATAGTATTTATTCTATTTGGAGAATGAGTATCTAAAAAGAAACTGTTTCATAGCTTCATATTTTGATTTACTAACAAATTCAACTTGATAAGGGACAATAAATATAATAGGAATAAACCCAACTGTTTCTAACCTCAATCTTGAGAGAACAAACTTTGTTTAAGGTTGGATTGGCTAGTTAAACAAAAAGCACATCTTGGTAGCTTTAAAAGGAAGGCATCAGAGAGAAAGCACAGACTCACCATAGCAATAATAGACTTCAGTGTTCCAGGGAAGTTCAGTTCTCAGTATGCACAATCTGATCAGAGTACTAGTACAAAATACTAAATTTTCAAGTATTAAGCCTTATCTTATGCAATTATATCCACAAAATCCTAACTGCAATTAGATTTTATATTTGTGTGTTCATTTTAGACAGGGCCAACAAAATAAAGAAAATTGGGGAGAAAGAGGGAGATCTAGAGTAGAGTGCCAGTCACCAACATAGAAACATTGGTTGAATCTGTGTTCATAAATAAAATTCCATATTATGGGGAAAAGAACGTCTTTCTTAGGAAAGACTAAAACATATCTATAAAAGAAAGACACTTGTATTCTTCAATTGACAACTGTACTCTAAGGGAAGGATGTAATGGACATGAGGGAGATGGATAAAGGGGAAGGAATCACTGGAAATGAAAGGAAGCTGAGGAAGACAAAGGTCATATGGTATTTTTGTCAAATTTCCTCCCAAATATGAAATCCTGTGCAGGAAACAAAGAGGAAGCAGAGAATGAGGAAGGAATGACAGACAAGAATGAAGCAGCTGAAACTGCTTGTAATAAGTTTTTTGGTGGGCAGATGGCCAAGAAAGAAAGAAAAAGAGGTGCCTTTCTGTGCATGGTATTGCCATCACAGACACTTTGTAATGTGACATTAGGAGAAGAGGAGCAGATATTCAGATGAAGTTGGAAGTTGCTTTAGCAAACTTAAAATCCAGCAAGAGGGCAAAAAAGCCAGAATCAAGAAGCTTCTAAGGAGTCAGAAAACAGCTGAACGGAAGCAAGGGCAAAAATAGAGCTAGAGCAGATGATGAATATGTAATGTCCATGCACCACAATATTAGAAAGGCCATGTGATAGTAGACTTGAAGAGGCTGATGGACAATATCCGTAAGACGAGCTGATTGATAAGACAGGGAGCAGGAGCCATGCTTAGTGGAGCCCAATATCTCTTTTTGATCAAGTAAAATCAAATAATCATAATAAAACAGAGCTTGAGATTCAATAGCAGTGTGGACACAGAGTAAAAAGTCCATCTCTGGGGAACAAAGTGACAGAGGACAAGTATGTGAGGTAGTGATGACAAAAAAGGATCACTGGTAAGATAGTGAGAGACAGTATAAAATGCTCCTGCGTATTAAGTGCTTTAATCTGAGTAGTCAGTAGAGAGGCAGTTACTGGTGTCAGAGAGGCATGAAAGGTAGAGAAAGTGGTGAGAGAGACACGAGGAAAACAGAAGGTACAAACATGAGGTATAAATTTGTGTAGTAGGTTGGAAAGCAGGAGAAATAAAGGTCACAGTATAAAGAAGCTGAACAACTGGACAGAAAATAGACATCACAATGCAGAGCAAGAGAGTTCTGAAAGGCATGTGTGAACACAATACAGATAATGGTTGGAAAACACGTTGCCCCAAAGAAGAGGAATAAAAACCCTATCTCTTAGACAAGTGGATAGGGAAAAGAACAGAGGATTTTCGGGAAGAAAGTTTTGTTATTGTCAGCAAGCATTTTTGACATTTGATAAAACGGAATTAGCTTAGATTCATTGGTACCAATTTTGGGGAGTGAAATTTCCATTGCAGGTTCAAAAACTATGAAAATCTGATTTTAGATAAATGGCATTTCCAAATATTTATATCCTGCATTACAGATTGTAACATACATCCAGTTGGATATTAGCCCTGAATATTGTCAGTGTAACTAAACACTTCAGAAAATAACATCTCAAGTTCCAAAAGCCTGTACAATCCAAGAGAAAAGATAATCCAATAAAAATATCTAGAAAACTATTACCTCTGGTGGTCATCTTCTTTTCTAATTAAAAGGAAATTTTTGTTCCCAAAGATAAGTTTTGTTTTTAATTTCCTTTTGAAATTATTAAAGGATGTTGCCTTTCCTTGTAATTCCTGAGCTCAATTAAGGGATGGAGTTCAAATAGTCAAGCAATGCATGCAAGCAGTGAGTGTTTGGGTTCAAGTTTCTGGCAGAAACCAGGTCAATTCTGTGTGCCCAGAGTACTTTTTGAAAGGTGTTCAAAAGTCTCACTAATGTTACAAAAGATGTGGAAAAATACCGATGAAAGCATTGAACTTGAAAGGAAAAAAAAAAAAAAAATCACTCAGTTAAAGGAAAGAAAAAACCCCCAGAAGATATTGTTCTCACTCTCTTTTGAAGAGCCTTGATCAGTGGTACAATCATTTTCTCATTCACTTTTCAAATAGGAACACCTTTTGAACAGCCATTTCATGCCATATATTTAAAAATCTGATGAAAGTAATCATACATTTATTGAGAAAGCTTATCCTCATCTCTAAAACTGTTTTCATAATAAGCATAAAGTTTGCTTCTACAAAAGTTAGACAGAAGCGTTCCGTGTTGCATTGCCAAATCTAGCATATTGTTTGATTAAATTAATAAACAAGTAATCTTGTTGTCATAACGGTCTCTCAAGAATCTTGATAAACACTTCAGTTGGGTATCTATTAAGACTTCTGACTGCTTACAATTGTTTGCTATTATGGTAACATGTGTCAAGCATCAAAAAATTATTGCTTGTTTATTTCCCACATCAGTCTGCCTAGATATGCAATCTTCATTTTCTGTTTACCACTCCTAAAAATGAAAATATAAACTAAGAGTGGTAGAGAAATTTAACACTAATTGGTAGCAAAAACATCATCATTTAAAATCACACTATGCCATTAGACTTTGTTATGATAAACTACTGGGTTCATTTAGCTTGTAAATCACTTAGACCTTTCACGTTAGATGAAGAAATGACAAAGGTAGAGTTCATGCAATCAGCTAGCAATACATAAAAATTAACTAGTCACCAGCTGCTCTGCCATAATTAATGGAAAGGAGGAATACAGATTTCTTTTTGAGCAAAATGAGATTATACACTTGGGAATGTGTTTAATCTCACTAGGACAAGGTGGTGCAATTACAACAATAAAGTGTAAAATGGTTGGAAAACCCAAAAGGTACTTAGAGACAAGCATGGACGTATACAATTTAAATAAGACTGCATTTCTTCCATCAGCATTAGCATGTTTTATAAGCTATTCCTACATTAATTAAGAAATTGTCTATGTTTCCTGCTAGATCTGAATAAGGACTTGTCTTCACAAAGGAGAGAAATAAAAACCAAGTCCAAATCCCTGTTCAGTTACCAGTTATATTCAAACTCCCTTCAAGTCATCACACTTTACCTAGAAGAAAGAGCACATGACTGAATTTTTGATGGTCAGTGTGGTACTGTGCAATAAGAACTCAGAAAGCAATGGGTTTGGAAAGCTTGTTAAAACTGGTCATATGTAATCACCTTAGAAAAGATAATTATTCAAAATTCACAATTAAATAGACTAATAACTCCTACCAACCTTTTGCTCAACCATTTAATTTGGAGCAGTTGAGTATGTGCAAAAGGTGTGGTTGTTTGTAATGTTTTGTAGTATTTTGTAATGTTTCATTAAGGTATCTATGCAAATAAACAGGTTTCTCAAAAACATTAACAAGCATGTACAGATGCTTCACCATAGCTTTCTCATTATAACAAATGATTTTGCAACACTTTCTTTAGTACTACACAGACGTCCCATTCACTATGAGAGGGAATGTGCACGCTGTTGATTAAATCCACCTGAAAGGAAGCCAGCTTAAGACGAAGAGATGAATAATGTTAGTGGCCTACCTATAACCAATACTCTCTAAAGATCCATGAGTGAAAAAGAAAAAGATATTCTATAATAATGTTAGCACAGTGGATTCAGTTCAGTGACCATTTCACTGCTTTTAGCAGAAGCACGTGGAAGTCTACTATGGCATCTCAGAACAGTAACTGGCTACGTAACGTTGGTAAAATCCTCATTGGGTGCCGAGAACTACTAATGATTTTACAAAAGCAAGCTTCCATCCTTGAAAAGGGATATGCCAGAGAATGATTATGTTGCAATGAGAGTTAACAATTAAGGTGAACTTTGCATAACAATCTTCCAGGTGAAATCAGAGCTCTCTGTCACAAGTGTCAGGGCCCTGGGGACAACCAGCTGGCCTTACTGGTCCTGCCCAACCTTCCTCACTAGGCCCGATCCTGGCCCCAACACAGCCTCAGAGATGGCTAACGCCCAGGGATGAGGCTATCCTCGGCTGCCCCCCAGCCTGCCCTGCTCCCTGGCTGGGGGCGATGGGACGGGCCCTGGCTGCCAGGCTCAGCCCTGGTTCTCACCATGTTCCCCCACTGCTGCTCCTGGCACCCCGGCCCACAGGGAGCTGTTGGCCCTCACTGCACACCGACTGGCAGATAATGTCAAGGTCTTTTTTCTCCAACCTTCCCCTCTTCTCTTACCCACATACACTGAACATTTAAGACATCATGCATGCTTACTCTAGCTTGATTTCTTGTTGCTAAAAAGACTTCTCTATCAGGTCCCCTAATCAGTATAATCAAGAATATATTTATTACATTCTAAGCATGTATTGCAGTTCCAATTGCTAGTATAAAAAATGAAAAAAAGGGAACAGTAAACCCCTCTGCTAGCTGTTTTCTGTATTCATTCATTTCACTATGGTATTTTTAGCTTGCTGCTTACTACTATTCGCTTATTCCAGAGCCAAGACTTGTCAAAGCTTTCAAGAACTGTGGGTGAAAAATTACTTTGAAGACCTTCAGCTGGGAACAATGACAACTCTGGCTTTGCCTTTCTTTTGCAAAACACCTCTCAGGACAAGCACAATGCATTTGTAACAATTGGGGTGAAACTGTTCTGCGCCATGCAGTAACTTGTTTTATTATTGTATGAAATATCATTGTCCGTAGCCTTCACAAAGACCTCAAAAATGCAGTTCACTACAATAATCTTATTCACAATGTATCCATTCTTCTTTTTCATTTACATTTGAAAGTACTGCTCCTAGACTTCACTACAGAATGTGTTCACAAGATTGAGTACTTCTGCCCACTGAAAGGATACCTTTGAAAAAGTGAAAACTTTGCTTCTAATTGAAGAGAACTTAATTTCTTCAACATGCCCTGTTACCTACCTTTATAAACTATGTTCCAACAGCCCTGATTAGTTACCTTTTTTATCTAGTATTTTTTTACTGAGTGATTATAAGACAAGTCACTCAGTACTAGAGGATATGTCATGTAGGAAAAAACCCAGGTAGGCTTGGGAATAAGTCTAGCTGTACAACAACTGGGGAGTTAAAAGATAATGACAAAACCATTATGTTTAGAGACAAAAGAATGATGTATGGAAGTTGACTAAATCAATGACTAATTGTAAAGTATGCATCCAGTTCTAAAGTTGATCCAATAATTGAAATCTGCTGCTGGTCACCTGAGTCCTATTTAGCAGGGTCAGCTCATAATTCAGGCGACTTTTGTACTTCTCATTGATTTTGGTTAGCAGCAGATTTGTGGTTCAGATAACACTATTCATTTCTCAGCACTGATTCAGACTCAATGAGAGCAATTACACTTGATTAAATACTTGTGTATTTAATCTTTAAAAACTTGTGTATAAAAAATTTTTGACCATATACTAATAACAAATCTTTGTGCAGATAAAAACTGCTAGTTTTATTTTCCTCTTTAAGTTCACAAAGTTCCTTTAACTTGTGTTACAGTAGCATTTATTTATGCATTCGTATTAGAATACATGCAAATATTTCCATGTAATCCACATATTTTTCAGGGAATACCATAGTTATCAGACCCATGGACAGTTGGAACAATAGGAGATGCAAGTAAAAACAGAACAAACCTTTAGAAAATGGAGGAGTTGTTTCAATTACAGAAGAAAAAATATACTAACTTGCTCTTTTTTCATCATGAAAACAATACAGTATTCCTATAAACTACAGCAGGAAACTTTTTCATACCAGTTATGAATCTTCCAAAGACAATCCAGTTATGGTGATTAAGATGAATGTCAAGTAGTAGTAGTAGTAGTAGTTCTTGATTCTAGATTTCATTAATAAAAACATTCTGTTGTTTCAAAAAACCTGAAATCAACCCGACAAACCAGGATCATCTTTGTATGTCCATCCCTGCCCTATCCTATATCACCTAATTTAAACCCATTTGCTACTTACTTCCTTGAAGATTTGCCTCATTTATTCTCTAAACCTGTTGGTAGCATAGAGAAAGAATAACCAGAGTTATTCTTCAGTCTTGTAAAATGGACTTTCCTTGCACATAACAAGCCTCATTTCTGAGCCTATCAAGCTGAATCGAGAAGATGTGCAGATGTGCATGGGGAGCAACTCAACAGAGAAGCTACTCCAGGTGGGTCAGAACAGCTTCAGAAATTCTCTGGTTTATTCTTGTTTCCCATGCAGCATAGGAAGCATGAGATAGCTAGCATAACCCTGTCACATCTGTGGTCCAACCACATTTGGTCAACAGGACTAAGTCAAACTACATATCACCTTAAGATAAACCTCGACTAGATGCGATTTCCCGAGGTCAGCCTGTATAAGCAAGTGCAGTCCTAGAACAAAGCACAGTAGAGAACCAAAACTAAAAGAAAGAAATTTCTGGTTTGTCATGCTGTTTCCCTACTGCAAAGCAATATGTTTACTCTATCTGTAATAAATTTTGGCAATTCTATTTTGTATTGCATGAGCTGAAGGGACAAGATAATGGGGGAGACACTGTCTTCGGGAGTCATCCTCACTGAACCGCGATGGGACACTAGGTCTCTTCAATGCTTCACTATGTGTTGGAATAGAAACTATTGACATATCAGGGTCTGACTTAGGGAAAATTATTGCCAAGATTTATATACATGTTTTGTAGAAAGAATGTATTTTACTTTTCACTCATGATGAGAAGTCAGTTTGTGATAGTTCAGCAGTGCCAAGCGATGTTCCCTTTCCCTGTCCCTATACCTCCTGTTTCCACACCTTCAACTATTAAAACGTTTATTTGTTTCTGTGTGTATGTGTCTGTTTGTCTGCCTGTACACCGATGGCTGTAGTTGCCTTATATGGTGCTTGACTTGACTACTGTTTATAGCTGTGTATCAGCAGAAGAGGGCAATGTCATGTCTGGGAATTCATATACCAATGTTCAATTTTTGCACAGGGGTTCATAACCCAATCTCAACTGATTTTCCCATTTGAGCTAACATGGCAAAACAAACTCAACTCAGATGGACTTTTTTACTGGTGTCGTTCTGTCAGATGTCAGGTCTGATCCTTTCCCTATTTCCACTTTAAAGTTGCTGTGTTTCACAGCATATTTGATGCATCATTTAGTACCTGTGTTGTATATTCTCAGACATCTACCAGGTACTCATTCATTAAGTTAGGACACAGGAAAAAGCAGCAGTAGACCCTTTCATATGCTCAAAGACATTGTGACACTTCCAACACAGGCAGGTTCTTTCTGCCTTTTTCTTCTGCTTTCCTGGATGACTCCAGAAAGGAGCCAAGTTCAAAGGAGCTAACAGTGGAAACACCTGCAAGGGCAACAGGGAGGTGAAGAACCAGGATGCTGAGGCACACACAGCAAAGATCAGAGAGGGAAACAGAAAACAGTATTCCAACTCATAGGCTGCCAGCACTTCTTGGGAGTCCTAGCAGTTCAACACAACAAGAAAAAAGGAAAGTTGCAACAAAGTTGTTGAATTTTGTTTTACAAGACCACATTCACAAAGTTTTCTTTGCAAATTCAGCAACTCTTATTTTTTTATTTATGCTATAAGTCACGTCTACTGGTCCCAGTTCTCCTCTGTAAGTCAAGAACACCTCCATTAAAGCTTTTTTCAATACTCCTTCATTTCTGGAACAAGAAACAAGGGATTTAAAAGACTGCACCTTTATGATTTTACCTGATATTAACCAGCAGTAAGCTGTAAAATACAGACCATTTCTCCACCATCTTCTCTCTCTCTCTTCTTTTTTTTTTTTTTTTTTTAAAGTTTACTGCTAGTGCCCTCCATCCTAAATATCTTGGACCCTCCTGCTATTTTCTTGTCTATTTCTAACACAGATGAGAGGAGATATTTTCCAGTTTTTTAATGGTAGGAATTTAGACAATTTATGTAGATGCCTTCCTCTAAGTCTGGCCCCTTTTGTGAATTAATATGGACTAAACAATGTGATCTAATGCACTACAATAATGATAAATTAACTTGCTTATTCACCTGAGTGGGTTCTTGTAGATAACCCATTGTAGAGAACTCCAGTAACTGCATCTCTTGGAGCTCTGTCTTGTCTGAACCAATAACTCTAGCAACAAAGGGAAAATCTATTCCTAGTCCTAAAGAAAAGCAGCTTCCTAATTAATATAGATAGCAAATTATGAAACCTAGTCCTATGTCCTGACTAGAAGCTGTTGAATAGGAAAAAAAACCAAAACAAAACAGGTATTTAATTCTCATGTGAGCAGAACATAAAAAACATTCCTACTTCTGGTGCATATAAGTAAAAAGTTATAACAATTTCTATTCATGTCTGCTGGGAGGTGCCCTTTGACTTCTGCCTAACACAGAGTACAGGACTTCTATTGGCAAAATTACACTCTGACAGGTAAATTGCAGAGAACAGTTTGGAATTATGCTGATATAAAAAAAGATACAAACAAAAGATCAGCAAGCCTTAGCATATTGCAGGCCTGCTGCCAAACCTCTGAGCTCTGCAAATATGAGGGGTTTGAGGCACTAGTGTAGAAAGCACAAATGTTCCCTACCCTCCAAATAATTTGCAGAAAGCGTTGCATCTATGAAATCAAAATTTGTGTTTAAGTATGCCATTTTCTATGAACACAAGATCTTTATTAAACTACACTGTGAGCTAAATAAACTGAGTTAGTACCCTAACTTGGTTGCTTCAAGACTTTTAGGTCAAATTCAGTCACACTAATTAATGCTAATAATAAGTGACATTACAGCTGTGTCTGTACCAACAACTTTACTCACTCTAAACCTCCAAAAGATACTTCAGAATGGCTTGTGCCCATGAATGAAGTCTCTTAGTTCACTTAAAACTTAATTCCAGTGCTTAGAAATTAAGACCCTCTGGGCTATCATACTGTGCAGCTGTGAAAATATCCAGGTCTCAAATCCTGAGTTAGAGAGTCTTTAGAACATGTTTTTCCACATGAAAAATCAATCGTATAACTTATGCAGTGACCCCCTGTTTCTTCAAAATAGTTATTTTAAGTGCTGGTCATCACCTTCCCCGGTCTGTACCCAAGGCATAGTGGTGGCACTTTCACAGAGTATCATTTCACCTCAAGTGAATACCTGTTTTGAACAGTGCTTCAGAATTATTTTTTTTTTTTTTTCTAAGGAGTGTTATTTTAAAATAATTTGTACATATGTGGTCTCTTTTACTTTTAAAAACTTTTGAAAAGACCAGCACAAAGACTTAGCAATTTACTCTGGAGATAGAAGGGACAGAGGAAGGTGATTGTTAATCTGGAAAATCCCCTGCCATCTGTGCTTGTTTGATGAAACAGAAGATGTAAGGCTTGGATGCAAATCGGTAGTACTTGATTTCATGCTAAAGGTAAAAGCTTGAGCTCAGCTGCTTAAAGGTATATCTGTGCAAGTGTAATGCTGGATCTTTAAATGAATGGGATACTTCAGCATGAGATACTCTGTACTCGAGGAAGGAAAGTATAATGCAAACTTTTGTTTCAGTATTGTGTCTTTTAAGAAAACTCATGAAATTGCCCAATTTCTACACCAGACAAGGCTCATTTCTTTACTGTCCACACAGACTAAGTAACATTACCAAACAGAACCCCTCCAACTACACACCACATCTGCACACATCACAAACATGGCCTAAACTTCATGATGAGTTTGAAGATTAGTCTTCGAATACCAGCTAATACCCTGGTAATATTTGCCATTTGTCAAAATAGTGTACAGAATTAACCTTTATGTATTTTTAGGGCAAATATTCTCAGTTTAAATATTTTTTAACTGTCAGGCCTTCAAACTCAGCCTGCACTCTGATTCTAAGTCCAGTGTATCTCTATCACCAAATTATACCCTCAATTACATCTAGGAGACTTCATGTTTGCAAATACTGTGTAGGCAAAGCATGTTGCTACATCCATACTGTACTCTTAATAGTCATGTGTGGAAAAAGAATCAGCCATACTTTTTTTGGTTTAGCTTATCTTTTTAAGGATAAAAGCCCTAAAAACAGGCCATGGAAGAAAAGCATATATGCTTCTAACAACAAATCTCACATCATCAGCATGACGAGAGACAAAATATCATCTATAGAATTACTTTTAAGAATACAAGATGTTGTTCACATTACTTTGTGCTACTATGATGCAGGCTCTTGAAAGTACTATGCAGCATTCTGACACTTTTCATTGTAAATCCTGCAGAACTTACGTGGAAGATTTAATGAATGTTTTCAAGTAGTAAACCTGCATATAGACAGCTTCCATTCTGATTTACCTGCAGTTTTATGTCAGAGCCCATAGAATATATCAAATGACAATTTCTGCATTAACTTTTCTATAGCTCGATGGAATTAGTTTTTAAAAGTTAACTTTCAGGCTGCATTCCAGTCTCCATAATATATGACCACCCAGGGCTTTTTGTCTTACTTTTCATTTCTAAAAGTACAAATGCTAAAACTCAAAACAGAGAAGAGTCATGCACAACTCCCACAACATTTGAGGCAATTTAGATGGTCAAATAAGGAAGAGTATTGTAATTACTAATCCTGTGAATCACTGAATAACAAATGAATGGAAATGACACCAGTTCGCTGCTTGGACCCATTCTTCTACCAACTTTGAAATGTTTCCTTTACAGTGCTGTTTATGTTGCTAGTGGATTTGGCAAAAAGTGATATAATTCAAAACAAAGTGTTAGTTAAATTGTATTGCAAACATCTGCAATTTTCACCACATATTCTTCATTAGCACAGCAACAGTCTTGGAAATACAACTTAATCTAAAAGCTCTTCTAAATTTCCTGTGACATTTGAATCTTTTCCTGCCTTGCAGTCTAATACCTCAGCCTTAGAACTGTTCCCATAACATAGTCCTATGGCTGCCATTGAATAGTGAGAAACACTGTTCATACTGCATTGAGAAAACAAAATAATCAAATATTAAAGGAAAAAAAAAGGAGATTTTATAAAAATTAAAAGGTATATCATTCAGGTGCTAGCTAAGAGAATTATAACGATGTGTTTAGACACTGCTGTGTTAATATTCATAGTTAAATGAAAATTTTACCTACCTTGAGAAGTGATGAAAATGAGATGACATGTGACTTCAAATTCATGTTAAATGCCTCATTTATCAGTTTTAATCAACTGCTATGCAAGACTCATCTACCGAATGAAACATGGAGATTTTAAACAGTCTATTAAAATTAAGATGGTAAAGCATGAATGCAGAGTTCAATAAAAGTCTTTAAAATATAAAAATAGCGTAGGTATGAAGCCTAATTTGATACATACAGTCAGATAATTAAAAATTACATATATAATACAATATAAATACAACAAAACTAGATATAGTCAGATAATCTTCTGATAGCAGCATTTTATCTCATTGGTAAAACACTGAGCAATTATTATTACTAATACAGCATAACACAGTGTTACTTTGACCAATACCTTAAGGTTACAAGAAAATCAGTTCAGCTCATCTTTTGAAAAATCACTGTAGAATTTGCAAAAACAATCAGAAGTCATGCTGCCAAGCTAATGGGACCTGTTAGATGTAAATCTATGACCCTTTTTTAAAGATGGAGCACAAGGCCAAAGATGGTGAAGTTTAGAGTCATTTTTGTAATTTGGTACCTGTGAAGTAGAAGCTTTTGAAAAGAATTAAATACACTGTACATCACTGCAGAATTGTTTGCTTGTTCTAAACAAAATAAATTCCTCTAATTATTTATGTATGTCAGTGTATTGCTGATTCACAGCTGCTTTAATTTCAACTATGTTTGGCATTTTGCCTTCGATTTGCCTCAGATCTCTATCATTTGTCTTTGCAATGGAGTAATCCTTTCCTTGGCAAAAGATGTGACACTTATTCTGAGATACTAAGTAACCAAGCAGTTGTTTCCTTAAAGACAGAGGGAAAATATCTTTTGAATAAAGAAGCTTTTAAAGAAAATAGAGTAAGTGTCAGGGCTTAAGATGTATATTCCAGTTCACAGAGGGGCATTACTGATATTGCACCATTTATTTTCTACAAATATGAAGTAGTCCAAGAAGTTGTTTATTTTCCCACACTACAATAATGAATGCTTGTAGGGATTTAATCTAGTAGATGACAGCACATCCAGAGGCTGAGAAGGACACTTAAACAAAAAGAAGAGGGAGGAAAGAGTCTTGAAATAAAATGAAGCCTTGAAAATAACAGCCAGTGGGATAGCTTAACTAGAGCCATCATAGATGATTATCAGTTACTGATACCCAGAATTCAAGGCTGACTGCCATTTCTGAGAATATTCTCTTTCTGAACCAGAAGTCTTGATGCATGGAAAACCCACAGGTCTTGTTCATAGGTAACTGGGTGAAATTCTATAGCTTTGGTGGTAAACAGCGTTTTCATTAAAAAAAAATTAAAAAAAATCAGAATTTGTGTATACTTCAATAACTATATTGCAAGGGAATTTTCTACAGATGTCTAGAGCATGCAGAGTGAGTGATACATTAACACACACTCTCCAATGTTGCCTAGAAGACACTATGATAACACAATTTTTTTAGATACTTTCTTTGCTCTGAACTACTAGAAGTTTGAAGTTGTTAAAACTGAGGAATGATTCCAGGTCTGCTTGATGCACTCATGAACTAATATGCTATTTTAATTCACCCAAAATAGCCTTTTTGCCCATATCTACCAGCAGGCATTTAAAAAGTAAAGTATTCCATTAATTGTTTTTATGCAGGTTACAGACAAATCTTAGAACTGCTGTAAACAATGAAAGCAACAAAGAAAACAGTAATAGAATACGATAGAATTATTAGGGGTAATAACTTAAAATATAATTTCAAACATGTCTCTTGCTTGAACTGATTTTATTCTTTGTTGTTAAACACATTTTTGATAGGGTTCTGGCCTAGATCTCTGCATAAATCAGATGGCTGCCAGTGAATAAATCATAGTTGTCAGCCCAAGATCCAGCAAATAAGGCTACTACTCCCAGGAGCCACAGAAAATGGAAGAATTGCAGAGAAATTTCTGGAAGGGGTGACAGGGAGAAGATGACCTTGCAGTATTATTTTGTATAGACTTTGTGGACTGAGTTCAGTAAATTGCTTTATCACTGAATATCCCAATGTCTAGCGAGGCAGACGTACCGTATATTCAGTCATAACCTCAATGGGAATAATTAACTTTCAATACGGATCCTCTTAAATAAGCACATTTGGGAAGACTGGTGATACTGTAGAAAAAAAAGTTTCTTTCTAATGTTTTGCATGAGACTGGGGTATGCAGGCAGGAATAAATATATGAACACAGAAATGACAGTCTAAACCTCAGATTTTGAAAGCTAAGGAGCCTGTGTAACTCTGGACAAACATTACAAATAGTAGAACTGCTAGGCAGTCAGACTTTAAAAAAAAAAGACAGCATAATGTGTTGTCTATAATCAAACAAGGCCGCTTATTTCCAGGACCTACCAAAGGGGACTCCAGTACTGCACAAGGAGGAGGCTGTTTGCTGAAGGAAAGATCTTACGTTTGTATGTGGCCTTCACCTAAGAGTGATGAGAGAAATAATGATTTCTTCAATATTCATCTATAATTTATAAATTATTGTGATAAAGTTTGCTAGTAATAATTTAATAAATAATTTTAAATTTTTTATGCCTCTATTAACAACAAAATACCATTACACATGTAAATATTTATTTACCCTTCTTCCTCTTTCTTGCTCCTTCCTTGTGATAGCCAAAGGTACCCCAAGGGCTGCACCATGGGCCCTACTGAGGAGCGGCGGGGTGGGCGGCAGGCGCCCGGGATGGCCTTCCCCAGGCTCGCCTCCCCCTGCCCAGGGCCCGGGGCACCGCGTCAGCCCCCCGGGGCTGTCAGCCCCTGCCCCAGCGGTGCCACGGCAGGGCCGGTCTCCGTCTCCCCACAGCCCTGCCCGGCCACGGGTCCCGCTGAGCCGGGCTCACTCGTAGGCCCACAGCCCAGCCTGGCCTCAGCACGTCCCCAGGCAGGTGCCCGATGCCCCCGGCTGGGGCTGCGCTGGTGCCAAGGTTTGCCCAGCCACCCCCTGGCAGCCCCTGGGCCCTGTGGCTCCCCAACACAAGAGTTACCCCCATCTTGGCTTGCTGACCGTGCCCTGCCTCGCTGCTGGCAGCAGTGAGGCGAGCGCTCCCCACCAGCTCCCTGCAGGGGCACTGAGGCGGGAATCCCTCCTCCGCAGGGGCCATCACCAGGCATGGCAGTCGCCAGCTCCTCGCATCAAGATAAGCTTGAAATGCGTGGAGGCAGAGTAGGAGGAGATTCAAGCCAGGGCTGTGGGGCTGAGGCCATTTTAGTCACCAGGCTTTATTCTAAAACATCCCAGCCACCCCACCCACCCCACAGTGCTTGAAATTTCAGTCAGAATTTAGGAGTTGCATCTGGTGCGCGGGGCTCCTCACACACAGAATCCCAACTGCTGAATGCTTGTCTCTTGAAAACCAGTGTTTTCCTCTTCTCAGAGCTAATGCTAAACAGACCTAATACCTCACTGATTTCAGAATAATTCTTGCTTCTACTCATTTTAAGCTCAGGAAAGGTGGTTCACTTTGTTTTCAAGTTCCCTCTGTAATCACTGCATACAGGGGCAAGGCAGGCTTTTTTGCAGCCTTGCCAGAGAGCCGGAGACCTGTCAGGCTCCTGCCTCCCCTCTGCCTTGGCTCTGACTCCTTGTGCAAGCCGCAAGTCGGCACACAGGCACCGAACGAGACCCCGAAGCACGGGGCAACCTGGCATCATGTGTCATTCCTGGATGAAGAAACATAACTATGATTGCTCCCCCCC
>VZTL01049123.1:0-32335 GCA_013400535.1 Scopus umbretta | reverse complement strand
CCCCCCCCCCCCCCCCGAGTAATTTGCACTCATAGATGAAGTGTCAAGATTGAAAAAATAGCACTTTAAATCATGTCACAGCCATAGTAAGGACGATGAAACTACAGCTTAGTGTTTTCTTCAACACTGATTAGTCACTGTGAATATATTCAAGCAGTTGTGCCTCGGTGTAGAGGGTAAATGACTTTTTTTCTCATGGGAGCCATATAGCTATGGAACAACTTTATAATATGAGATAAACTTCTGAAACACCAATCACAGAAGGGGTTTTGACATTTAAACACTTCCCTGGCTTCTGGGTATCATGTTAAACAGAATACTTTTTATCTGGTGAAATAGGCCTGTGAGACAGAAATACGTTGCAGATTATATAAACAGGGAGGATGAAGTTTTTCATGTTTTACTGCTTTGTAAAAAGGGACAGATGTGGCTACCCAGACTCCTGTGGCACAGGTTGGGAGAAAATATCCAGGCACTTTATCCTTTCTTCTGCAACTAGTTCATGCCTACCAGTACTTGACATCTAACAGATCTAATCTTTTAAAATCTTTCGAATCATAGAATCATAGAATCATTAAGGTTGGAAAAGACCTCTGAGATCATCTACTCCAACTGTCAACCCAAAAACACCCAACACCACCATGACTACTAAACCATGTCCTGAAGTGTCACATCTACACGTTTTTTGAATACCTCCAGGGATGGTGCCTCCACCCCCTCCCTGGGCAGCCTATTCCAATGCTTCACCACTCTTTCAGTAAATAAATTTTTCCTAATATCCAATCTAAACCTCCCCTGGTGCAACTTGAGGCCAACTTTTTGCTTAAAGTGGTTACAGTGGTTCCACATAGTCCATGTGGATGAGCAGCATCAAGAACCATGGCAAAATAGATACTAGCTAATATTTACCAATATTTCTCTTTTGTTTGGGTACAGATCACTCTGTTGTTAATAAACACTTACGACACTGTCTAATAGCACTACAAGAGTTTTGGGGAACTATTTGCTTCCTGTCCAGCATTGTGTTGTGAAGGCATACACCTGGCAGAGTGTGCAAATTCCTGCCCTGTGTACTGGGAGAGATTTCACCCTTCCTTAAATTGAGCTGTCACTAGGGTCTGATCACCGAAATGAACAATTTTTCAAGGCAGTAAAATACACTACAAACTATTTTTTCCTGTGCTCTTTCAGGGCAACAAGTAGTCAATGCAAGTAAATCCTCCTTATTGACCTCTTGCAACAAGAGTTGCTTCAGACTTCATTTAAATGTTTGGATTCTCCTTTAAGAAACAGAGTTATGGAAAACAGATGCTCTACTACAGGATAATAAAGGCCATAATTGAGTCTGTAAGGGTGGTGTTGCTAAAGAGAAGCACAGGACAAGCTTCACACAAGTTTCTGGGGCATTCACACTCTGCTGTTAGAGAGAGACATACTAAGATGCCTGTTCAGAAATTCAGAATAGTGGAAGTCTAGATAAATGTCTTCAAACTGCTGTTTTCTTATAACCTGATTATTTAACACTCAGTCCTCCACAGTGGTTAATCATAGGCATATACTGAATGCAAATATATCAGTGTCACAAATAAGAAGACCAGTGAATTCAATGTAATGTACTTGTTGGGATCAACACTGTTGAAACCATCATGAGAATTAACAGCAATGAATAAATAAAGCATTGCTGTAACTATCTTCTAATTATATTTAAACTTTCTTAGCTGCATTTAACAAAAGATACGGTACACTCTTGAGATATGACAAGTTTCTTACATCTTAAGGACCAGGAATCTTCTATGGCTCTGTAATAAAGTTTAACATTTCTATTTCTATATTGTTGGCAAATAGTGCATTAAGTCATTGTAGAGTATCTAAAAAAGTTTCTGCAAATGTACCAATGCATTCAATATTGTAACATATATAGGCTGATAGTAATTTATTGTCCGATACGCTGCGTCTAGCAACTTTCAGAAACAGTGCATTAGCACCTGGACAAATTACACCTTCATCTTCATGCTATAGTATCACCCGAGTCATAAGATCTGGTTTTAGTTTGATAAGAAAGTTCCTTTTCTGCTCCCTTCAGAAAGACATTCATTTCCATTTGTAATGGAATCAAACAAAAAAGAAATCTATATACTTAATAAAATTAATTCTGACTACAGAAAGACAAAAACAAACCTATACTAAAGCTTTTTGACACAGTAAAAACATCTGTGAAGTAGAAGAATTCAGCCTTTTTTTTATTACTGTCATAGCTATAGAGGCCTTAAAATATGAAGGTCTGGCTTAACCGACCTAAGATGTAGAAAGAAAAAATTCTCTTCCAGGAGCATCTTCTTGGAATCGATATGTCCGTCATTATCATTAGTTGCACCTGTCAGTAGATATTAACCATATTAATCTGACAGTACCTTCTTCCAGGCCCTCTATTTCCCCACAGACATAGAGTCGTCAGCATCATCTTTGAAAATAAGTGCCTTTTTATTTCCTCCACTCTGCTGAGTAGTTTCTCAAGCTGTGCTTTCCTGATGACTTCTCTCCTGTGGTCCTACTAGGCCTTTTATCTTCTGTTTCTCAATCCTCTTCCAGCAGTCCTAACTTGTTGACTAGTTTAACCCTTGTCTTGCTTTAAATCTAGTGAAGGGATACACTAATAATGTTTGAAATGGTAGACTGTAGCTTGGCAAACATTGCATATCAGTTCCAACAGCAGTTAATTGATGAAAACAACCCCTTAATATCAATCCTAATCATGAACTCTTTCAGCATTGCTGCAGTAGAAGTGAAGGGAAATCAAAAGCTTGGAAATGGTGTATGGGTTTAATACCTGCAGGCATGTGTAAAGCCTTCTTTGGTTTCACAGCTCTCAGACAGTGCATCAGTTAGAGACCATTTTGCATGACTTATTCAGTGTAGGTAGGTGTTATCAGATGTCGCCTTTTCCTTTCACCTTTTTGCAGTTTCACCAGAATAGGCTACCTTGGCTGTCATGAAATGCTGGAATACTTTGCCTGGCAAAAAAATAAACTGGCAGCAAGCAGCTGCAGAAAATGTCAATTTGTGAAAGTAACGAAACAGCAAAGGTTTTACATTCCAGCTCCCACTCAATTTAAGTTATTTGAATGAAGTTATTAAGCCAGAGTATTGGTGTAACCAAATGCCAAAATGAACTAGGTTTGTGACCTTAATTAAAAAAAATTATAAATTCTCCCAGCTGAAACACCAGTGAATCAACTGAGGTCAATACTTACTCCAGGAAAAACATAAAACTTTATATTACAGTCATTAACAATAGCCACTGTGGAAATGATCTGATCTTTCTACTGCTGTCTTTTGGATAGACCTCTTGTAAAGAGCATCTCATGTTCTTGCAGAGTGTCTGGGGTTTGGATTTGCCTTTCAGGGAAGTGTATGCCCAAACCCCTATGGCAGGCCTAAACACTTGGCATCTTAGATCAGCGATGAATTTAGAACTGTTGTGGACTTTGTCAAAGCTTTATTTTATTTCTAGCTTCACTTTCTGAGTCACTATTTTTGGCTTGTTTTACTGTGCAACTGTGCGAGATGCAGCCATACTTAACATTATGATGAAGGCCTTTGAGGATGCTTAGCATTTTCAGAAGCATATGCGGTATCAGTGGTGGTGCAGTTCACTACATTTTGTCTGGGTCCAAATTCCACTCCTGGGTGGATGATGATGTTCCATTTCAGTCCTTCAGAAGCTTTCAGGGAGAACAATTGTTAGCTTATTGAGATGCTGATTTAATATCCAGTCAGCAGCTCCTGAAGTCTTTGAAGCAATTCCAGCAAACATCTTTCCTGACTTCCAAATTTGCCCAAATTTCACATCAGTTGAGTGTTTATGTTTTATGGCGGAGACAAAAATGAACATGTACCAAAACAGCTTCAATACAGCCACATTCAGCATAATTTGTTTCTTTTAAAAAATCTGGAAGATAGGCTGTGGAACAGAGAGGTATATATTAAATGGGTTTTAAATGAGGAATAAAAAAGAATTATTTAACAGCAGTTAAAACTCTTAAACAATAATTATATCTCTCTTACTCAAGATTCTGCTGGATTTCGAAAGAAATGAGCATTGTTATTTTTGTAACCAAAAAGATCTTTGCTCACAGAAGCAAAACAAAAAACAGCCTTCATTACGCAACATGTTTTATACTAAGACAGACCATTTAGAGGTTTTTTTCCCACTGCTTTTGCCAGTAATTGCCCTTCCTGTACAGCACAGATGAAGAGTCATAGCTCTTTAGAAGCCATTTTGTATAATAAATGTTACTTGTTTTGTTTTTCTTTATTCCACTTAATTAATGCTAATTCTATTTTTCTGCTCTTTTCTGTTGGTCTAATGCCTGTTAATGCATTTCTAGAAAAAATTTATTTAAGCACCAAAAGTCCAAATATAAGTTAAGTTCCATGATGATATATCTACAACTGTAGGAAGCAGACAAAAGCAAGCTGCTTCTTTAAAATCAGTTTGGCAGTGTAGAAGCTGAAAAAATCCATCCAGATGGAACTGAGATTCTCTAAAGGGTTTGTGTTTTCAACTAGAATAAAATCTTACGTTTTTTCTAGTCGGTCCACAGATATATTATTCTGTGGAGTGGCACAATTCGAAGTTGTAGAAGAAAAGATAAAGAAGGCAATAAACTACTGCCATATACTCAAAAGATGACAAATGTTTTTAAAAGTTCTGTATAAATAAAACTTATTCTATCAGTTTGGTGGTAAAAGTTGCAGGCATGTATGTTTTGCTTCATGTACTGTCTGAATGAAAATTAAACAATTTCTTAAGCCACATTTCAATGACTAGACACATTTCTCCTGAGACTTTTGATCTGAGCACATGTGTGTCCATCTCCATCTTACTGAGGCTAAACATTTGTTATTCATTGAGGTTCATTTACATTAAATTTAAGAAGATGAACAAGTTCTACAGTTGACTAAAATATACAACATAGCTATCATAAAGTAAAATATGTCTACTTCAGAACAAGAGTATGGCTTGAGTCTGAACCTGTAATTAATTTTGTTCCACCACCCACTGCAATGGAGAGACTTTCTTGCTTCCTGACACAGGGGCAGATAGAGATTTGTTATATTTTGTTTTGGGCATAAGACTTCATTAGGTCTCTTTTGTAGGAATACTTTGATGTTTGTTTAAGAAAAAAAAATTTCTACTTTTCTTATGGCAAAGGTAGAAAACCAAAGGAACTACATATGACAGTATAAGTCTGCCATAACCACAAGCTCACATTGAAAGGCACACTATAGAAATGAAATTAACTGCTTCTAGGAAAGCTTTCTCCTCTTTGTTATGCAAGCAGATAAAGGTGTTGCAAAACTCAATGATCCATTATATTTTTTATCCACTCCTTTTTTAATTCCTTTCCTACTTTTGGCTGATATTTTCCTTGAATTACAGAAACTTCATTTGCTTTAACTTTCTTACACTCATTTCCATCTTTGATTTTTTAAGCTGAAAGCCAAAAATATAGAACAGAATGAAAGTTTCGGTGCCCTTGGAACATGAGTGCATATCTTTGTGACCAGGGATATTGCTTTCAGCCTGATCAGTGTTGTAACAAAAAAAGAAATAAGTTGTAGTCAGTCCTACAGGCTACAGAGATATAGTGATTCTATTACGGCGTCTCTATAGGCAAGCACTCTGAAGAGGAACAGATCGAGCAGCATGCACTAAGCCACAGTCTTGGTGGAAAGTTAGTTCACCTGAGTTTCATATCCTCCTACCCTACCCTGAAGGTAAGCAGATTTATTAAAGTGAAGTTACATGGTTCTGTAGAAACTTTCCACATTTCAAAGAACTAAGGACAGGATGGTTGATGTCATTTATGGGGTGGATAGTCTAGATATAATATCAAAATAGAAGGCTGAGGAGTTAGGGTTAGTTCCTCTAAGGCATTGAACATTCTCAGTTGCGTAAAGAAACTCAGTAATCAATAACTTTTGGTGTGCAATTTATAATGTCCAACATTAGCAGAGATTGGAGACTGTTGAAAATGTCACCGATTAGCTATATAAAGGCTAAATCCTCCAGGGATTAAATCAGAAAACAAATAAGTTTACAACAGTGCATCATCTTTACAAATTCCAATCATATTTTCCTATAACATCAGTGATACATGAGTGGACTTAAAAATTGTGTAGCTCAAGGAATAAAAACAGAATATAGAAGACCAAATAAAATATATCCCTTCAGCTGAAGTTTATAAGATGGATAACAGTAGAATGGTCCAGATACAGCATAAATGCTTATGCTTTTAATATGCTTGCCCTTTCAGTTTGATCTAAAGGATCACAATATGGGATTTAAATTTTTGGTGTATGTGTCATATTCTGAGCTCACAAATGAGTTACTCCCTAAACTACCCTGTATCTACTGAGTATCAGGTGGGGCAGGTGTCAGTCTTGAATAAAGCCTGAAATGTGCAGAGCTCATTGTAAGGCAAGGCCTCAATTCTTACAGTGCAAAGATGTAATGAACTGTCATCTATATTTTATACAGAGGGTGAAATGTGTCATAGTTCAGAGAATTGTTGAAGGTCACATAAAAAAATTTATATGGAAACCGGGTGCAAAAGTCAAATCTGCTTCCAGCCCAGTTTTTCAGTCGTTTACTTTCTCCTGGTCTTAATCTTTAGAACAGCTTGTCTAGCTAACAAGGCTGAAGAAATTGCTTTATACATTTTAATAGCATCATTTAGAAAAATGCTGCTTTAATAAAATGCCCTTCTAGTAGACCTGCACTGTAGCATAAGAGAAATGTGTAGATCAGGTAACATGAGAAATGTGTTCAACCGTAAGGGGTAAATTCAATATGTTGTTGTATTTGATAGAATAGCAATCAAACCCATATCCTGAGATACTGCAAGAGGTGTGTACCCTCTTGAATATAACAGTCTTCTCTAGGTTTAGGCTTAGATGGCATGCTAAAAGTCCTTTCAGACTTTGATCATTTGCCCAGTAGGCCTTTTGCCACAAATAACAATTCTATTTATTACAACATGGTCTCATGTTTGACATATCAAATTATCTTATTTTCTAAAGGCAAGGGGAAAACAAGAGAGAATCTCTTCCTTTTGATTTGATATGCCAAAACTAAGGTGAAGATTTCACAGAGCAACCCCTGTGAATACACAGCATCAGAGCTTGGCCAAAGTATTTCCCTCTTTGTGGTGCAGTGCTTCATAGTTTAACATAAGCTAGTGGTGAGGAGGGGTGGTGTCCTGGTTTCAACTTAATTCAGAGTTAATTTTCTTCCTAGTAGCTGCTATAGTGCTGTGTTTTGGATTTAAGATGAGAACAATGCTGATCACACACTGATGGTTTAGTTGTTGCTAAGCAGTGCTCACACTAGTCAAGGACTTTTCGGCTTCCCATGCCCTGCCAGGTGCACAAGAAGCTGGGAGGGGGCACAGCCAGGACAGCTGACCCAACCTGGCCACAGGGCTATTCCATACCATACGGCGTCACGCTCAGTATAGAAACTGGGGGGAGTTGGCTGGGGGGCAGCGATCGCTGCTCGGGGCCGGGCTGGGCATCGGTCGGCGGGTGGTGAGCAATGGCATTGTGCATCACTTGTTTTGTATATTCTTTTATCATTACCATTATTATTATTTTCTCTTTCTCTGCTGTCCTATTAAACTGCCTTTATCTCAACCCACGGGTTTTGGTTGGGTTTTTTTTCCCAGTTCTCTCCCCCATCCCACCGGGGCAGGGGGAGGGTGAGCGAGCGGCTGTGTGGTGCTTGGTTGCCGACTGGGGTTAAACCATAACAGGTGGAAGGAGAAGGAGAAGTGCATGGGACAGTACACATACCATTATCATCATAAATGTCAAGAAAAACGTTCAACATAGGTGGGGTGAGAGAGGGTGAGAGACAGTACATAACAAAAAACAAGCAGCACTTGTTCTGTAATGATTGGGGAAGTTAAATGGGCCTTGCAATGTGAGAGAAGGGATTTCTCTTTTCTCATAAAAACTGTAACTGAAAATCTCTTATCATGAAAAGAGTTCAGGGTAACTTGAACTCTTTTGCCTGGGAAGTTAAGGAAGTACTAGAATCTGTATGTGGATATCTACAATAAGAAATAGTGTCAAATAATGGATTGCACATTTCTATACCTATGTACTTTTTCATACTCCTGTTTTAAGAGGCTTCACTGAAATTACATAGCTTCCTACGGTTTTCCTTTGGAGAGTCCAAATGGAGACATTGTAAACCCAGAACTAAATTGGTCTTAGGGTCTGGGGTCCTACTGGCTCTGTTTCTCCTGGACCTAAATTATAAAAGAAAAAGTGGTAAATAAAGACCATCGGAGGAAGTACAACACTTCAATCTTCCCTGTTAAGCAAAAACCTCTTCCTTAGTGTGTCAGAAAAGGGAGTTCATCTGATTGAATGCTGGTCTTCTGCACTTAAATAAAAGCATTGCACAGAATATACACCCCATAGGGGAGTTAGTGAGAATAAGTTTATTTTATGCCTACAATTTTAGGGATGTACCAATATCTGGAGAATAAATTGCAGTAAGTTGACTCAGCTTGCATGAAAATATCTTTACTCAGATCTCTGCAATGTAATTTGCTATTTGCTCTTGTTATTGTTCTCACCAAGAGCTGATAAAACCTGTTATGGAGAATTGGGAAATTAGTGGTTTTACTGCTAAGTGACACTTCAAAGATTTTTTAAATTTGCTCTTTTCCAACTCACCAATTTATTTCACTGGATGTCTGTTCATGACAGGGTTACGATCTTAAGCAGGCAAAGTCAAGGTATAGTGGAGTGGAGGAGATGCAGTGCAGTGAATACTAAAAGCTTGAAATTTTGGTAGTAGCATGGTGAAAGTGGAGTACATTGTGTGGCATACTGCTCTTATGAAGTGATTCATAGCTGTGAGTTGGAAAGCAGACCAGGTGCTTCCAAACGATGTCATTATCTTCTTGTAGATTTTGTGGGGTTTCTCACCATGTTTTGGGACACATCTTACCTGTTTTACGTCTGTTATTTTTCCTACTTTCATAGAATGCTATTACAAAACGATTGTCGGATGGACTGTGTTTAATTATGAATGTAGCACACTAAGAATATTTGAATTCCTGTAAGGAATTGTTATCTTTCACTTCCTCTTTCTTTTTGTGACAAGAACTGGTTTTTATATATGCATGATATAGCTGCATTCCATCTTTAAGGGATGGAAAATCCTCTAATGCAATTATTTTCTGAATAATTTTACAAACTAGAATTAGATTTTCTTCCAGTTTTGGTGCATAACTCAAGTCCTGGTTTTGTATGTTTTTGCTCATATTAAAGGGTAGCAGTAAATATGGCCTATCATTTGAGAGCAAATGTACATTTGGACTAGTGTACTGTGATTGAAAATTGCCAGAGGAAACGGTAACATAGACAGTAACACAGAACTTCCAGGGAGATTGGGAGCTGCTTTTGGTTCCCATCTTTTCATTGTCTATACTGAATACAGCCATGTATAACATACAGATGCATACAGATGCCTCCAGACCGACCTCTTGTGCATTCCTTCTGCCTATCACCAAAACTCCCAGATTAAAAATCTATGGCTCATTAAACGGGAAAGGAGGAGTATATTGCCTTAGAAATATTACAGTCTGTCAGGATTGCCTTGTCCCAGAGCAGAGACTTATCTGTAAAACCTGCACACAATTACTTTTTAATGATTTTATCCTGGCTCATTAGGAGAGCAGCTACCACTGAGACTTAAGAGTAATCATGCAGCTGTACCAGTGATATAGCTACTGTGCATCTTGGAGAGGCACATCAGCATCTACTGAATTGGCTTTGAAATGTAGAAATTGCAAACGGGATAGAAAAGAGATAATACAAAACTTGCAAAGTATGTCCATGATATTGTATGTTATAACAACAGCAAGGATTTTCCTGCTGGAATTTCATTGCTATTCTCTTTGTATAATTTATTTAATAAATCTGTTGTGCACTGTTTAGAACAATATACTTTCTAAATCTTGGATTTGAAGTGTATTGTAAGCCTATGCTTGCTTTAAAAAGGATTGTAATGAGTTATATCTTTGCTGAATGTATCTGGAGTTCCTTCTTGCTTCTATTGTAACCTGTTTGGAACATAAATTAAGTTCTATTTTTCCAGTCACCCATGAGAATTTGGTTTCACACTGGTGGCCTGACTAAAAAGCAGAATTTTGGAATTTCTGGTGAGATACGGCAATTGCGTACTCATAACTTACAACTAGTGATTTAAATTAATTTTCTTTCTGGTGCACAAGCATGGGAAGACTTTTTCTATTAACTGCTCTCTAGCTAGCAGGTAGCTTAATCTTGCTCAATTCTTGCAGGGTCTTGTAGGACCCATAATCTTGCTCACTATTGGAACAACTGTTGTGTTTTGATATCCTGATGATACCCTGTATCATCCCAAACTGCAACTGAAGAAAAGTTGTTTGAAATTTATCTGTTTAACAGTTCACATCAGTACATGCTCATGTATGAACGTTTGCACAAACTCACATACACACAAAACCCTGACAGCAATTTCACAAATTGGGAAAAATGGAATAGAGGATATTACCCTATATCTTCAAAAGTCAAAGACCAAATCCTTGGAAAGAAATAAAAAGTTCAAGGTGATGCCTTCTTTTTCATGATGCTGCATTTTGAGCCTTTAGTTTTTAGATTTTGTTTGGCACTAGGAGAAGCAGAAGCATCTTTAAAAAGACTTAATAAAGACTTTTTGGAAGAAAAAAACAATGGCATTAGGTTCTGATACACGCAAGAGGAAAAATGCAAGAATTAGAGGATATGAATTACTTTAAACTAATCTTGTTACTTTCTTTTTAGTTAAAAAGAGCACACTGTCATAATTTTTTCTTTAAGTGACTCAAACTGTAAATCAAAATGCTGTGGGCAAACCAATGCAATTATGCTTGTAACTTTTACTAGACACACAATTAATCTGGTTGTTCATGTAGAATATATTAACTACACACTGAAGGATGGTGAAGTTTGGGACTGCTTTATACACTAGAGAGTAAACAGTTATAATGAATATTACTCTTTGCACATTATTTAATAAACAAAAGTATTTGCAATTTCACCAAAGGTGGTGCAGATTTAAAAGGGCTGATAGCTAAAACACTCATTTTATATGAGCAAAAATGATAATTTGTTTCTTGCTGTAATGGAATAACCAGACTAATGGGTGGGGGGGAAAAAACAGTTTTCCCTGTAAACAGTTCACATCTTTTACTAACATAGGAAGGAACAGACCTAATGATGCTCTGAAAGCAGTTGAGAGCGGTGAACAGAATTTCTATTTAAAAACATCAGAGTAGAGCTGTGCAGATTTTCCCTCCTCCATTTCACACTGCCTTCTAACAAGTGCAATAATGAAGTTCTTATATTTGCAGAAAGCTCATGTCATGCATATAAGTTCTTACTTGCCAAGGATTTTATGGTTTTTGTAGTGCATGGAACTTGAGTGACTATAGTGAAAACTTCTCACCTCATTCATCCATCTTCAAACTACATCCCAGATAACTTTGCATCATTTGATACTGTCATGATCATTTTTGAGATACATGGTGAACTGATGGGGCAAAGTCAAGAAAGAGCAGCAGCCAAATGATTCAGAACACTCAGGTCTCCCACTAAGATAAGGTTTATACTTTTTTTAGCAAACTATGCCAGAAGAAGGAGGGTTTTCTGACACAGACAGCTAGCACAATTGATACCTAGCACTACTGATTGTTGTTGCTTAACCTGCTCGTTCAAGTCCTTGATTTATTTCTTAAGATGTGTATAGCTGTTTATAGCTGAATGGTAATGACTGCTCTGCTTGCCACCCAGTGCAGGGCAGGTGCTGCCACTGGGTTTGGTTTAGATGAAGCCTGTCTGTGCCTTCACTGCAAGGGACCAGTGGCTTCAGTTTCATCAGGGAGCCAGCCTCAGCATTTATGTTCACTGTTTAATTTGGTTGTTGTCTGTTGCTCTCAATATTTAATGCAACATTAATATTTTGTATATGTGGTAGAAGCATGTTTAGATCACCACTGAAAACAGTTTTACAAAGACAGTTTGTTTCCTTCTGCAAGTAAAACTTTATCAGCAGCAACCTCTTTTGTATGACTTTCCTAGGACGAGAGGAAAGTTGCACCAAGGGAGGTTAAGATTGGATATTAGGAAAAAAAAATTATTGGTAAATATTAACTAGTATCTATTTTGCCATGAAAAGGAAACACTGTAACCACTTTAAGCAAAAAGTTGGCCTCAAGTTGCACCAGGGGAGGTTTAGATTGGATATTAGGAAAAATTTATTTACTGAAAGAGTGGTGAAGCATTGGAATAGGCTGCCCAGGGAGGGGGTGGAGTCACCATGCCTGGAGGTGTTCAAAAAACGTGTAGGTGTGACACTTCAGGACATGGTGTAGTAGTCATCATGTTGCTGGGTTGACAGTTGGAGTAGATGATCTCAGAGGGCTTTTCCAACCTTAATGATTCTATAATGATTTAATGACTTGAATACCTATGGGTAAGTTTGATCAACTAAGGAAAGTCAGGGGACACTCTTCTTAGATTCCCTTAATGACTTACATTTAAGGAGGTGGTCAGTGGTGAACAAATGCATTCACCTTTCTTGCTTGTCTTTTCAACCAAATAACAATCAATTCTTACGCTTGTTTTATTGGTAGTTTATATGTTATATATGGTATTTTAAAGACTATATTATACTATATTTTATTAAATTGAATGTTATAGAATGCTTGCTTCTTAGATTGGTATTAGTAATGCATCCAATGGAGATAGTCTACTGTTTCTCTCCCAAGTCTATATACAACTCATAAAGTTAGAGTGGAATACAAATTAAGAGAATGCTAGGCCTTTTCTGTAATTTGATCTCCCACTGTTCATGTTTTTATATATAGCAGTAAGATTTACTCAGGAAGTGTTACATTTTTATTTGAAAATCATATTGAAAATAATATTTATTTGAAAATTATATTTAAAATTTCTCTTCAATTGGAGAACTGCACTTTTGACAGTACCAACTCTTCAAATAGTTGTAGGCAATACATCCTAAACTAAGTGGTAGCTGTAGAAGTTATAAGTACGTTTCCACTTAGAGTGGTTTCATCACTGGTACCATACAAATCTACTGACTTGACAGGGCTGCTAACTTGACAGGGCTACTGACAGTCAGAGTACCTGCAGATATATTACTGCTCTCATGGCTTGAACACCTCTCCAGGGTAGAGTATCAGTTGTATAGAAGGGTTTTAGGTGGTTTCCCTATCAATCTTATCTGTTAAAGNCCACAAAGGGGTATCTACCACCTCTCTGGGTGACCTGTTCCAGTGTTTCACCAAACATAATATGTCAGGGAAGATAATATATTAAGAATAAAAGATAGTATCTGGCAGCTAAGACATTCTTGTGGCCTTTATCTTCCAGTCCTTACAGACACAGGTCTTCCTACAGCGCAACCCAATCTGCTTCTGGATTCTTTCTTACTCAAATTCATGCTGCGGTTTTGTTTCACGTATCTGTTTGATGGACTTTCTTGAGGACCATATCATGGCTTTGAGGATCTGTGCAAGTTAAAATGTTCCCTTCAAATAATTTGTCCACATTGACCAGATCAAAGAGTAGGGACCAGACAAAAAGTGGTCCACTGATCTCCCAGGATAGGGCTTGAGCTGAGGCAGTAATGGACATGCAAGAGCCACCACAGCCATGGGACTGAAGTCTGTGAGAGAAGCTTGTCCAGCACCAACACCGATTCTAATAGAAGGCTGCACAAACACAGCTTCCACAGGCTAAGCATTCCAGAAAATAGCCTAACAACACATGGGTGTTACCAGAAAGAACACAAGTCATCTCTGTTTTGGGAGGGAATTGAGATGTATGTCAAATGCAAAAGGAACTGACATTATGAGCAATTGCAGGTTGGTATCAGAAACCACAAGGATTCACAGACAACACTCTAAGTATGTCTTTAAAACTGAACTTGAGAAGACATTTTAAGTGTTACAAAACTTAGATTTATCCTTACAAATTTATCAGTCAAATGCTGTGTTGCTTCATTCAGTCTGCCATTCATAACACTGCCATGAAGATAGTTTTTTAGACAAGCAAATATAGTGTACAGATGAATGAATCTTAGGAAAAGATGTGAAGGAAATATTCCTTCCCAAAAACACCACTAAAAAAAAATGCACTGGCAGAAGAAACAGGGGATATTGTGTAAAATAAAGGACTAAATAACATAAAGAAATAATTGAAGACACATAATATTATCAAAGAAGGTGGAGCGGCTCTGAGAGAGGTGATAATAACTCAAGAGATGTACTCAGCTCAACAATGCTTTAGCTGGCAATGCTAAAGTTTATGCTAGCAATGGGACCTGATAAAAAATAATCAAGAGAAGAGCAATGACAACTGGTTCCAAAGAGGCTATAGAGACAAGACCTCAGAATATTATTGATTTAAAAAATAGTTGTTCAGAATTGGGCCTTGTAATATCCAGCCTGTCTAGAAGTAACAAACAGAAAGATCAATTAAACTCTCTGGAGGCAATAAGTAGAGACAATTTTTTCCCAAAAGTAACACAAAAAAAAAAATTCAGAATGTGTTAAAAATCACAGTGTTAGAATACCAAAGAAAAATGGGATTAAATTTCTGGTGGAAAAAGTGAGAGGTTATGTATCTTTGGGAGGAGGGGAAATGCGTGCTCTAGAGAAAAATAAAATCCACACGCAAAAGAAAAACAAAGAGAAAGTTAGATATTCCCTTTAACAAAAATGGTAGTTAATCTTTTTTGATCTGAGAATAAACATTGCCTTTCAAATTTTGGAAGTTTGAAGTAAGCACTCGACATCCTTCTTCCAATTTACCTTGGTGCATTTAAGAGTTTAATAAAATAATTGACACAAAGGTGAAAGTTGCACACTTAAAGTAAATGAGGAATTGAGTTAACATAGGTTGATGTCAAATGAAAGTTTATCTTCTCTCCAGATTACTATAACCAATGACTTAAGAAAATCCTCATATTATGTAGGCATATTGCAACTTTATTTGTTCCTTGAACGTTGTTCAGCAGTGGTGAAAGGATTCAAGTTTAGAAGTACCTAGTAGAATGGCATGTTCAAGGCCATATTATGTGTTAAAGGAAATAGCAGCTCAGTGTTTGGAGTCAAATACTTTCTCACATGGAAGAAGACACAGAAAAACCTTGCCCTCTAGTGGCTGGAAAACTAGGAACCAGGCATAAATCCTATTTTCACTAATTGGTATACAGTTCAGATTTGCTTGTAGCTTGAATAGAGCTGGTTTGAATACTGAAGCTTTCCTTACTTTCAGATCTGCAAGAAGAAAGACAACCACTAAGTCACTTAATATTTGAATTAAATTTTCATTGGAAGAAAAAAAAAAAAACCAACATTGACACAGTACTTGAAAGTAAATGGAAATGAGTTTTTAGCACAAGCTGAAGCTGGTTGCACTAGTAGCCATTTGAATAATAGGAACGGCTATATCTGGATATCTTTCTGTCATGTTCAGCAGTTTTACTGGAAAGGCAGAATGCAGACATAATTTCATAGACTATATCCACTTTGCAGTTAGTAAGGAAAATCGGACCCTGTCTGTTGTAAATCTATCATTTACCATTTAAAACTACATTACTTAATAAATAAAATAATGCAGCATTAGAGGAAAGCCATTTAAAGAACACCAGTCCTGCATTTATAGAAATAATTCATCTTCTTGGTACCCAATCTGTGTATATTAGGGCAGGAATTGTGAACATTGATGCTTATTTCTGCTCATTACCCTACTGCAATCCGTTGACTTTCAAGATGGTTAATCTGCACTGATCCAGTTTAAATGGAGAATTATGGCATGTCAGACATACCTCAAACAGAAGAATTAGGTATTGAAATAAATATAAGATTGTGAGGAGCATAGCTAATTACATTCTAAAAAGCATAGAATGAATAATCTTGCCTGTGCATTGTCTACTTATTCAAATAAATAGTCCATTACTATATTGACTTCATAGTTGTTAAATTGTGTGTTAGATAGGGTACTCATCTCTTGTGAGAACAAGTTATTCACTTTTTTTTCACTATGGAATGGGCTGTTACGCCAGAACGTTATCCCTGGCTCATACTGGACAGCCCATACAGGTCAGCAGGAATCCAAGTCTGGTTTATCCTTTCTGTTATGGCAGACTGTTAGTTTATTTTTCCAAAAGATGCATAATTGTAGGTTCCTTGGCCAAATCTTTTTTGTCTTACTCCAAAAATTTTGTTCCATCAAGTTCACTGGAACTAACCTTAATAAGGTAGTATTTTCTATGTTTAACTGGAAATCATCCAAGCTTTATATTTGTCATGCTTTCACAAAAACTAAAACAGGAAAGAAAGATTACAGTTATTTTTTTTCAATATATCCTTTCCTTTACTTCAAAAAGAAATCAAACAGTCTCATTTTGGGGTATATTTGTTTTATTAGCTCATACAAATTGTACACGAATTTCATAAGAGAGCTAACCATTACAGTCAGTTACTGCTATGTAAATAAAACAGTCAATTAAAAGACAACTGTTTTAAAGTATAATCAAAATCTCTGACACATTATAACAAATTAAATGGCAAATGTGCAAAGTTTCATGTTCTTGGAATGCCAATGATTTCATTGTCTCAATAAAGAAATACCTTAGACCAGTTTACCTCCTGACTTTTTCTTTGCCTTGTCTTTTCCATTCTTACATTATAAAAACTAAGGTTCTTTAGTGTTGTCTACCAGTCACCAGGGAAGCTCATGTAACCAATGATAACAAACCTCAATAAATTGGATTATTTTCACTGGATTACGTGAAATTTGACAGAATATTGCTATTTACGATTTCATAGTAAATAAATCATTCAAGGCAGAATGTTCAACTGAGTTAAATAATTACAGCCTGAAAATGGTGTAATAGGCAAACTCTAATGAAAGAAATAAAATACTGCAGTATATCTTGAATACTTAATCATGGTGTGCTTAAGAAATCAAAGTCCGTTACCGAACTATGCTCATGCATGTTACCCTTTCAGCAATTTTTTTTTGTTTTTTAAAAGACGCTAAACTCTAACAAACCAAATGACTGCTGTATATCTTATGAGAGTACTGCTTTTTAGAAATTTGGGAAGTATATTACCTATTACAGAATGAAATTGCAACTTTCTGAGTAATAATTAATACCTATTTAAGTCATTAAAAGTCTATGTGAGAAATATAACACTGAGAATATATGGCTGTGTGTTTTCATTACCTTTGAATGTTACAGTAGTTTTTGTGAAACTCTGAAGATATTATATAAAGTAATATAAGATAGTATTAGTAATAAGATAATGCATAAATGTAATTGTCCAACAATAGAATATACACTATGTAAATTTAAAACAAATGTGTTTAAAACACATGTTAGAAATTTGGTTTTTTTGCCTGTGTACATGCCAGATGATAGGTATTACCATTAAATGAATTTAATGGAATTTTAAGAAAGAATAATTTTGCTCAATATCATATTTAGCACTTGTGTCTGTGGAAAAGTACATTGCCTTCCATTGTGAGAAGATGTAATTAAAGTTGTACATTCTCATTGCAGGAGTTAAGCAACCTGTGAACAAGGCAATGGAGCTTAACATGGTCCATTTTCAGGATATGAAAATGTGAATTTTTTTTCCCTAAAGACTCTTTAAAGGCTCCTTAGCTACAAGCAGGAGGTCAAGGAGTTTCATATTGCTAAGAATTCTGTTCCCTTCAGTTATATAGCCTTTTACTATTGCCACACATGAGATATTGTGGCTTATATTTACAAACAGGAAATTTTAGAAAATCTCAGCATTTGACATAGTTCTTGCAGATGCTGTCTGCAGCTCGAAAGATATTCTCCAGCGTGCCGTGTATCAGCTGCAATAAACGCTTCTTTTCCTCCTTTCAATTTTGTGTGCAACCTCCACAGCTTCTGGAAGTTTTAAAGGGATAAAACTTAACGTGGATGATGGGAACAGCTAAAAGAGGAGACAAAATATCTTCCCAAATACCCACCCCCTCTTAGACCCCGTCTGTAGGAATCTGTAGGTCCATAACATAAATATCCAGGGACTGAAATTCCTTGCTGTTCTTACTTAGATCATCTACAAAACCAGAAATCTTATGTTTAAAAAAACCCCAAACAACAACCACCACCACCACCAAAGAAAAGTCTGTATCTTACTAAAAGTGTGCTCATTACAAAATAAAGCAGCAATGTGAAATATGCAAGGAACAAGCAACCCTAATTAGAGATGTAGGATGCAGTTCTCCTACCTACAATGCAACACACAAGCCATATGCCCTGCCTTCCACCCTGCCCTACAAACCTGTGGCCTCAAGAATCTTAAACACTGAGTTGAAAAAAATTGCACTTTAGAAGTCCGGAATTTCTGATCATTTCCTATTGCTAGTTTGATCATTTCCTATTGCTAGTTCAGATATCTCCTGCTGTGTTACTTGTTGTGAATTCCATTCTAAAGAGTCTCATTATTCCCATATGCACTATAGAAAACATATGTGCCTGAATCAAGACTAAACTCCACCACAGGATCCAATCCCTATAAGTTTTATGCTAAAATACCAAACTCATAACTCAGTGCTCAAGCTTCTAGCTGTATTTATGCTTTGTATCCAGAATAAAAACTGACTTCAGGACCCGGTATTAACAACACATCATCTCTCTGATCTCACAGAACAAAGCAGATGAGGATATGCACAAAAGACTCTCTGGAGGACAAAGCTGAAACCCCATTATGCCCAGGAGTTGTGATTACTGTATATTTCCTCAAAAAGCAACAGTTCAGCAGCATGCCAGGCAAGTGGTCCCCTGTAGCTTGTAAAGTTCATGTTTATGTCACTGTGTATCCCATGGAGGATTGGTGATTGATTGTACTGTGTCCCTGTCAGTCTCTGACTTGGTGAAGAATGTCTTGATAAGTGTTGCTATAGATTCCTCAAGTCAGAAGACATTCATGAGTGTATGAGTTTCTGAAAAGGAAAAAGTATAATGGAAGGAGATTTCTGTGAAAAAAATCCAGTATTGAATAAGTAGGATAGCTTGAACACTGTGTTCATTGCTAAGAGCCCCAAAATGACGTTTGTAATGTAGATCAACAAATTTCCCATTGTCTATAAAATTGATGCTTGAGACTTGGGTCAAAACATTAGAAGACACTGGAAAACGGAATAAGTCTTGGCATCACCTGAAAGCCTTAAAAGAAACTGAAGATAGTACAAATACAATTCCATATAACCTTTTCATATGCACTGTACTATAAAAGGAAAGATCCTTTCAAAGAAATACCTATTCCAGATTTCATGTGTTATTATAAGAAGGATACATCTCCAAGAATGCTGAGAAATACTCATTTTAATTGAAAAAAGTTATTCCCCCAAAGGATGCTTAGTTGCTTTCATATGGTAGCAAAGCTTTCATGTTAACAAGTTAGGGTCAGAAAAGTGCTTAAAGCTCTCAAGGAAAACTCAAGTTAATGAAGACTACATTAGGAAAGAGAAGGATATCTTTTCATGTGAAAAATTGGCAAAGTAAATAAAAAGTTTACTAACCATGGAATAGCTATGCTACAAAACACTTGGGAAAAGAGAATTTTGTTTCTGACAGTAGATTATGTAAGTGTCCCCTTACATTATTAGATGAAGAAATGCAGATTTCCTCAGCTGGAATCTTTCAACATCATCTTCAGAAGCCTAGCCCGTCTACACGCTGTCCTTGGCAAGATTAGAGTTAAAATTTAAGGTCAAATCCTTATGGAGACAATAGTCATTTGGAACACAAGTTCTCATTGCAGTAATATAATAGTAAAATACTGAATAACACAATGAAGACAGTGAAAAACTAATTTATTTGCATTAGACCCGATACCTTTATTAGAACTTTTATTTCTTTAGAAGACTAAAGGACAGGTACTAGTACTGGAATTTCAACTCCAAGAGTTGAAGGGAGAAGGAAACGGGGAGAGGGCCAGGGAAAGAGATAATGTGAGAGCATTTAAATTCCCAGGTGGAGGAAGTGGCTTGTCTTAATATGTGCTCTTAAATTTCCAATGCCAAAAAGATTTTCTGATATTCCAATTCCTGTTAAATGTTAATGCTTGTAAAAGCTAGTGCTGATATTACTTAATTTCATTACCTAAAAGACAGAAGTTAGGTTCAAAGGCTAGCCTACCTAGCTGAGTCATTATTTCTGTTTTGTTTCTGTATATTGTGATCTGTCTGAATTTTAACCTCTACAGATATTTCAAAATAATGAATGGGGGATAAGTTGAACTACTCCTCTCGCATTTTCTCACCTTTCCCACTTTACACTCCTTTAGTAGCAGTCACTTTTTAGATAACGTCCAATGATGTTAAAAAATGGGTGTTCCATTTAATCCACTTAAAAATTAAAACTGTATTAATTATAGCTTTCCATCATAACCTCTAATTATGCAAGTTCTTTATTCCTAATTTCAGATACTTGTAACATAACAAAATTAAGTTTGGATTAATGGAAGAATATTTCTCTGAAATAGAAGTTTCAGCAACTCTCTAAAAGCTAAAGATATCCAGTACTATCTTTTGTTTTTCCTGGATGCCTAATGGGGTAAATTTTACTTTGGATTTCCAAAAAATTTTCTTAGTTCTTTTTTAGTCCTTCCAGGAATTTCTTGTTGTGTCAAGTGCAGCTGTACTGTATGGCAAAAGAGCTCTTTAACTGGCTTGAAAAAGATGTAGCTGAGGGTGTCCTGCAGTATGCTTTTTATAAGGTGAGTTTTCCATCTAGCTGGAATAGGAAAGAGGGAAAAGGTGTATGTACATCATGACACACTCTGCGGCAGATGAGATCAGCTTGAAGAGGCAGTACGAGTGGTCTTGTCAGCAGAGAAAAGAGATCTGTTTGCTGTTTGAATTGCCATTTCCTGGAAGATGAGAATGGGTTTATTAAGTGTGTGTTTAAAAAGTACAGTACTGCATACTTCTGATGCTTGTAGAACTTAGCTACAAGCTTTCTCAGTATGGATTTTGAATTTACAGTGCACAGGTGCTAATCATTACGGCCACTTAGCATTATGTGAAATCTGAACGTTTTGTCCCTACACAGGCAACATGTGCACAGTAACTGCTCCTATCTGGAGAGCTTAGCTTGGCAAAGAATAACATTTCCAGTATCGCCTTTCACAAAGGTGTCATTGATGCCACAAAATAACCAGATAAGCATTTGGAAAAGACTCAAGCTATGGCATAGTTAGGCTACCATTAGGAGGAACACATTAGGAACAAGCTTCAGTCCAAGGTTCAGAGCAGGCTGCTGTAAGGGCCCTGAGGGCATTTCCCCTCCTGGAGGCAGGTGGGGGCGGTGCTGGGCTCAGAGCCAGTGCAGCCAAGGGTGGTCTTTGTCCTGCTGCTGGCTGTGGGGGAAAAGTCCCCGATAGCGCTGTGCTGCAAGGAGGCCACTGTCAGGGCTGAACCCTGCCTGTGGGAGCTGCTTTTGGCTGAGGTTCTCATGCTTGGTCCTTGCCTGAGCTGCAGCCCCACGGCATTGCAGTCCTGCGCTGCCCGGTCACAGGCCTGCTGAGCCTGGTGCTGAGCCCAGCCCAACTCGCAGTCCCCAGGGAGGTGCCCAATGCCCACGGTTGGGGCTGTCCCCAGCTGCACCCCAACCTGCCCTACTCCTACAGCAGGTGAGGTCCTGTCCTGTCACCCTGGGGGAGCCCTTGTTGTTCCCAGCACTCCAACCCCAAGGAGACACCAGAGGGAGGATGGCAGTCATGTCCAAGTGAGTCAGACATGTCCATTGTGATGAGGCAGGTCTGAGGTCAACCCAGGAACACCAGCCAGCAAGTCAGGGTCAGGGTCAGAATCAGACCCAGTGTCAGTGAACAGGTCAGGCACAGTCCAGTGGCAGGGGCAGGTCCATGGTGACAGGGCAGGTTTGGGTGAAGCTGGGAATGCAACCTGCCAGTCAGGGTCCCTGGCCTCACACAGGCTGCAATACACCACATGAGCTGTAGCTTGGGTGGGCGCTGAGAGTTAGAGGCTCAGCTTAAAACCACTCCCATGGGCAAAGGGCTGGGCCTGGCTAAGGTCTCTCTGCAGTGCTGTCGTGGGGACTTTCCCCATGGCTGCTAGCAGAAAGTGGGGGCAGCCATCAGCTGCCCTCTCTCTCAGTTGGTCCTGAGACCCAGCAGCCAAATCTCCAGGAGAGGAGATGCTCTTGGGGTCTTACAGCTGCCAGCTCTCACTCCTCAGCCCTCAGTCTATTTTGGTAGCTACTTATCTACCAAAGCCTTGCTGAAATGGAAGAATGGTTGTTTCTAGTTTTGCGTCTAGCTTCGAGAGTGGCTTCCTTGATAGTGTGTACGCTGGATGTTTCAGACAGACTACTGCAGAAATAGAAATAACTACCATAGGTATTGTGGTGGCTGAACTGGTACTGTGTGTCTGGCTGGAGAAAAGCCCAGTGGAGCACCCTTCCTTCTTTCATACACCCATGAGCTTTTCCAATCCCGTTGTTCTCTCACAGATTTTATGGTTTGCAGTGGACCATGGAGAAACCAATACAATTATTCTTAGCAGCATCAAGCTTGTAGGTAGTGTCAGCTGGCCTTACATCATATAAAGGCTCATTTAACCACTGGCTGTAGGACATTGAGAATATAATAGAATCTCTTTGGGACACTATGATCTTCAGAGCGCGTATTATGGCAGCAGGCAATAATCACAAATACCTATAAAAGAGATACCTTCATGCTGCGGGGAGAGGTTGAGACAAGCTGAAGTTCTTAAAATGGGGATGATGTTTGATATTCACATTACCACTTGTGATTGCTTAGTACCAGAAATTCAATGAATGATCACCTTGATAATTACAATGAATCATTGTGTCTTTCTGTGGGACCCTGGATAGGTAGGTGTGCCTCACTGACGCCATTACTGAAATCACACCTCACCCTCTGAGGCAATGTATACTCACTGGTACATGAGCTTAGAAATGTGTGGCACAAACCCATGATGCCTTCCTGCAGCCATATGGTAATTCCATAGGAAGCACTTATATTACTTGCCTAGAACAATCAAAACCTGCCATTTTTGGCCTGACTTCTAGCAACTCAAATACTGGTGAACTGTTAAAAATGGTGGTATGTGGATGAGTAGGTGGTCAAAGGCTAGAGGGGTAAATGGTAATGGATATTAGCCAATCCTAAAGAGAACAAGGTGTTCTTCTAGTGCTGTGACACTGGGTCCACTTTCTGCTTCCTCCCTTGTTCATTTCCAAACTCAGCAGTATTGTTCTCATAGCCTACACTGATAATGTAGTATCAGTATGGATGTCAAAGAAATATGGACATTGAACGATGTTGGGATATGATGTCCATGACTCAGGGAATGGTGCTAGGTTTGCCAGGGCAAACCACGCCGAACAGGTAATGTGGTTTGTAGCACAGAATAGTCTGTGTGCATGAGACGGGTATGCCTTGTTGCCACAAACCAAAACTCCAGGCTGAGCAGCCTTCACTGGTGCAACCCTTAAAAGTGACCTGAAAAAGTGATACAGAAACTGTCTGAGATTGGTAATCAAAGCATTCTGCTGAATTTTGGAAAATAATGCCTTCCAGGGACATTTTTTTATCCTACGTGGTTATATAATCAGGCGTGAAAAACATAAGCTGGAGCATATATGAATGTGAACTCAAAGTTCTAAAACACTGTGGAATTATTCAAATAAATTCTCACTTCAAGATGTGCAACAAATATGTAAATTAAAGAAGTTTCTCTTCATCAGGAACCATTTTTAATACATGATTTTTTAAATACAGTCCGGATTTAGTCAAGATCTGCATTTGTATTTGTAATATTCTTACGCCAGGTCTTCTTATTTAGTCCTTTCTTACCTGGTCACTCTCAAATGTTTGGTTTCATACCCTTTTTTGATTCTTATAATTATATCCGAAAACTGAAACTGTAACAGAAGTGGACATGTTACAAGATACGGTTGGTTTATCTAATATCTCAGCAGATACATGTATCTACCCTGCCTTGTAATTTTGAAAGAATAATCTCAATTTGTCAGAGTGTAGACCTGTCATTTAATCCTCTTTTAGCAAAGCCAGGTATTAGTAGCAAGAATAAGGTAATCCAGAGAAAAAGACATGATAACCATCAGAGACAGTGTAGTAGTTTAGTATATGTGAGTAGCTATTACAGGCAACAAAAGTCAACTTATCTTTCCATGCTCAGTGGATGTTACATGCTCAAGAAGTACATGAGATGTGAAGTAAAGGTGAGTGATGACTTTTCATGGACCAAAGGTTAGAAAAAAACACTTCAGTGCTCAGTGGCCAATAAATACATATTATTGTGTTCAGGTTAGGGCACAATGATAGAGTCGTACCCAATTACATTATATGGGATAAGTTTTTTGGTTTTTTGATTGTGCGCCACGACTACACTTCTCTGTCCTTCAACCAATCTTAATTTAGAGATTCCCATTTACAGATGCTCAAGGTTTTCCAGGACTTTTATTGGTAGGATAAATTATAAATGAAACACAGTTCTTTCCCTGAAAGTAACTGCCCTGCTAGGGAAATGGTAGTTATTTTTACTCCTGATTTTAAATGTCTGTCTTCTTTAAAGTTTGTTTTTACTATCTCTGAATTCACATAATCATCCTTATATACTACATATCACTATAGTACAGAACCTGCCATGTTGTATGCTTCTTGCATATTAGCATATGTGACTGGAAACTCCTTGTGGGAAAGCTTTACTTATGCTGTTGATTTAATCAAAATGTTCTAGATTAAGTTTGGTGGGATTTTTCTTCTCATTGGGTTTTTTTTCCCATGGACTATAGTAAGGTCACTCATCTACTTAGTTTAATGCTTTACTGTCAAATATGCAATTGTCCTTATAAAAATTAACAGACACCCCCTGCCACACAGACACATTAAAAATATGGGATCTGTCATTAGGTATTTCGTGATATGAAAAGGACATAGTTATATAAAACCAAACTTTTAATCAAACTAGCAATATTTTTCCTGAATTCTTTTGTTCCATTTTAAGCACCACATGTTAAATTTTTCTTCATTCTTCTTAAACTGATTATGTTTTGTAGATTCTTATTAATGTTTTCTCTACTGTAACATTTTACTCTCCCACTAATGCAAAAAAAATTCTCAAGTTTTTACCATTGTATTCAGTCTGAAAATAAGAACACGTTCTTTAAAGGCATTAGATAACATGCATTTTTTGCAATATAACATTACTTTCAAATTTGAGTTGGAAAGTTTTAAAGGTGTTTATTTTTCTGCCAAAAATATTTTTCCAGATATAATAAACAGAGCTTGCATCAACTAGAAAGGTAACAGAAAGAGATGATGACACTTTCAGCTTTGAATTAGATCCAGCCATTTCAGTAGGGCAAAATTATTGTCTTAAATACCTCAACTCACTCATGGCTGGAATTTCAGAACACTGTTTTTTCTTTTTTAAAAGTACAATTTTATAAGATCTAAAATTATAGTCAAACTTGGATCAGCTATATCCCTTCAATGTTCAAAGTAAACAGTCACATTAAATGTGTTTCTCATGAATTTAAATTGTTACCCACTTCATTTTCTATCTGCTAATATAAATTGGGGCATTGTCTGGAATAAATACGAAGCCAACTATCAATGTATTTTAACCACACTTTGAATTTTACAGCAGGCAATTACACAAATATCTTTTTTTGTGATGGTTTGGCTACCTACTTTACTGTCAATTTATTTCTTACTTATAACAATACAATGTTTCTCTTCTTGGACTAATGTTGCATATTTTACTACCTGAAACAGATGTGTAGAAAAACTAGAAAGGACAGAAATATGTTTTTACTGCAGTTCAAGTGTTCATTTTATAAATACAGGGCAGAAAATTCCTTATGCCATTTTAGCAGCTTACTCATGTGGTGCAGCTAGATCACTGTAAAGACCTCCTCTCCAAATTCATTTGAAAATTCTTCAATCCTTTCACCTCATAGAATATTCATTGTGTGTATACACACACGAGGTTCCTCTGTGAACTCTGCATACTGTTTTACATTGCCTAGCTTGCACAGAAACAAATGAACTGTTCAAATTGCACAAACTGAATTTTAATCAAGGGGGTAGAATAACTTTAATGGTACTTAAACCATATTCGGAAGTCAAAACAAAGTCTATTTTTAACTATGTATATATATAAACTTACAGGTATGCTCCTGATGTGGTATTTTAGGATGTCAATATTACAAAAAAATTAGGATACTGTCAAGAAAAGACAGAGATGGAAAGGTAGAGTTCTTTTTAGGTGTTATTAAAGAATATAGCTATAACTACTTCTTATTCACATTTCCATTTTAGTTAATAATTTATCCACAATTCTTTCTGAAGCTCACGTAAGTGACTCTTGGCTGTACAAGTCCCTCTAGTGGCATTTTAGAATCATAGAATCATAGAATTGTTAAGGTTGGAAAAGACCTCTGAGATCATCTAGTCCAACCATCAACCCCCAAAAAATCCAAAACCCAAAACCAAACCAAAACAACAACAACAACAAACAACAAAAAACCCCAAACCATGCCTGCTAAACCATGTCTTGAAGTGCCACATCTAGACGGTTTTTGTATGTAATAGATAACCATAAAAGCCTAGTTCTGTTTCTCATTCTTTATCCATATACCACTTAAAATCTGTCAATTGAACAAGCAGAACAGTCAGTTCTAAACTCATTTGCTAGTCTTTGTAACAATTCAGCTTGTGTTCTTGTTATTCATATTATGCATCCTTAAGATTAATTTCTTTTCCTGAAAAATTAACATTGTTGACATCACTGGCCTTCCAGTCTTAGAATACTGTATTTGGAGTAAGATGTCTTAGGTTGGTTGTTAGTTCCGAAATATTAAGAAGGACACCAGGTTCTCACCCTTTCCTGGCTTCTGACTCTAAAATAATTTAAAGCATTTTTGTATTCTGCATTTTGAAAATACTATTCCTTGTTCAAATTAGTTAGAAGTGATAGAGTTTAAAAAGCAGTGTCAGTGACACTATTTTATTTCGTCTTTCCCATCTCCATGAGAACACCATTTAGCTTAAAACTTCTTAGGGCAAAAAGCATTAACTTCTGCCTGCTGTTTATTTTCAATATAGCATCAAATAAACACGTCAGAATTACCATCAATCCACCTTGAAAAGATGTTTTGGAAATTTTGGCTCAGATTATTATAAGCATATGTACCAAAATATTTCAAATGCTTGCTGGAGTTGTTGTGATGGACTGATTATTCCATACTCAGTAGTTCAAATAACTTGCTTTCTTCCAAAACCTCTTTTTTCCTTAGAAGCAACTTCATTGAATGAATAGATTTCAGAACCAAAGTGGAACCTTTTCTATGCTTTATAAGAGGTAATTATTTTTTTTAAAAATCATCTTTTAAAGATCAAAAGCATAGTCTTACTGAAAAACTGACAGTTTCCACTAATTGCAGTGGACAGGATGGTCCCAATAGGAGTCCTGTTGTGTGTTGTGGATTGGAGATAAAATGTATGGAATAAAATGTTGACAACACTTGTTCCTCAAAGCCTTTAAAGAAAATTATTTGTTTACTCTCAGTCCCTCTAAGCCTGCACGGGATCTTTTTGAACAGCCAATGCACATAGGTTTTGGTTTTTTTTTATATAGCTTACACAGCACCATAGTAAATTATACTGTGAATGAAACCCTGATGAATAGAAGCGACCATGCATCTAGAAAGTAGGTGTTAAAATCCTGTTCCACATTATTAGAAAACACTGCAAGGATTAGGAAGAGGCAGCCAGCTGAAGTTGTGGTAGCAAAGGATCTTAGCTAGCGAAGTCAGGCAGAAGTTCCTAAGAACTGGTGAATCATAGCAAAGATAAAGCAACAGACACCTGTGTAGAGAAAATCACCGTAAGCAGCGAAGTCTCAGAGTTCAAAGTAAGCCCTCCAAGGGGTTACTGGCACAAAGTTAAGTCACACACACACCTTGGGTTTTCATTTTTTACTATTATTATTACTTGGCCTTTTGCTAAAAGACATTTAAACCCTTTCTCATAGAGTTTTGACAAAACTCTATGTATTTTCTTGACTGATGATTTCTTTGACCCATGACTTTAAAGAAATGACCATTTTAATAATTCTGGTGTTTTTCCCCCCTGTAGTGACACATTATGGGACAAATCTCACTTGATTTGTGCCAGATTTAACAGCAGTGTAATAGCTTCTTTTTGTTATTTCTTTTCCTGTTTAGCCCAACCTTACACAGCTGCCTGAAGAGACCTAAGCTATAACATATTACAAAGGAAAGCGGCACCTCCTTTTCATTCAAGGTGTAAGCTAACCTCCTGTTACAAAGACTCCTTTTATATCTGTCCTTTTAAATTGGTGGAGATGGAATGAAGCAAAACTGCAATCTGACATACCACATTGTTGCATAGACTATTTGCTAAGTGTGGGTCAAATCAGAAAAGGTGTAGCAATTTCTTTCTCACTTACCAAAGTTTTAGTTAAAATCATAACGGCTTTGGCCTTGCAAAACTTAGGAAGGTCTTTTGTTTCTTACTTCCCATCTGTAACATGTCCCATGTTTCCTTAATGCTGTGTCTGATCAAGCGGCCAAGAAATATATTCGAAGCCTTTATGCTCGTAGAAGAAAATTGGGTTGCAGTTATAACAGAAGGCTCCAGGAAGACAGGCAGGGAGAGGGTCATTCACAGTCAGGACAAAGGGATGAGAGTGTTTTTCAACTTTGTAACCTCTGCTTACTACCTGTTTTACCCATTACTGACAACTCCCACCTACGTGATCAGTTCAGCTACCTGCGATTAACGTTCCTTTCAGTGACTTTGGTGTCATAGCAAAAGGCTGTAGCAAAAATCAGGACAGAATTGAGTTTGTCTTCCTGAAGGCTACATTCTAACTCACACAATGAGTGATGTTTGTAATACCTTGCTGCCTCACTCAATTTTACAGTCCTGAGCACTACTAATCCTGTGCACCGAATGACGCAGGGATCAGGCACTAAAACACATTTTACACTAACAAAATAAAAAATCTGCAATACTTATTCACAAGGCAAAAGTCCAAAATTTTTAACAATTGAATCCTTGTTGTTTCAACTGAAATGAATTTTTTTAGACACAAATGGAATTTCCAAGATTTTATAAGTAAGGCTTACTGGCACATAACAACATCCATTAACAATTCTCTTAATTCTTTACCGTGAACAGCATTTGGACCCTTATCCTGCTACGCTAACTTCATTTCCTAAGAAGCTTAGGCCCTTTTCTAAGGGGGAAAGCATAGCGTAGAAAACAAATTTCAGAGGTCTTGTGGGCATTTTCAGGGTGCCATGGCTGTCCACTCAAAGCTTTAAGCCTTGTAGTCCAGTCTAGCCCAGTCCTGCTTTAAGTGCTTTATTTCTAGACAGACACAGGGAACCTTCAAGCAACAACTAAGTTCGAAGGGGAGATGTCTCTAGGAATACAGCTTTATCCACAGAAATTGAAAAGGGTCTGCTGATCATAGTGTCACAACCCAGTACCTAATAATGTAAACATGTAATTTATATAAGTGATAAGAATGTAGAAATCTGGGAAATTCACACATGAAAATTATGGAAGTGGCCGGGCTTTGAGAATGTTCCTATAGCAGTTAACACCAGTCTGCAATTTGTTATCAGTTTTATCACATCTTTAAAAATGAAGCAATCCCTAAACATTAATTTGCCAAATGCATAGTTAGAATATGCAGGCTACCTAATGTCCTCACAAAGTGGCTAATTTCTTACGATCACCAAAACCAAGAGTGACCATTTCAACTGCAGTGTTAGGTCGCATATTTGGAAAACTTAACATCTGTGCTAAAATATGTACGTGCATACATACTTTTCTACACCCTTACACATACATAGGCATATATAAATATTTGACAGCAGGTTGGAAGGCATAATCCCATTTCTCATTACAGTTACGTGCAAAATTTCCTTGGACATCCAAATGCATTCTTCAAATGTCTAATAAATCAGTTGTCATTGCTGGTGGAAAGCAACGTGATGTTCAAGCAAAACTGCAATTTTAGAGCTTCTGAAACTAAAAAATGTTAATTGTGTTTAAAAACATTGGACATTTCGTGGATATTTTAAGTAAATAAACTTGATGACATACTGCTGGTTTGCAAAGTTGAATTAATAGGTTGTGACTGCATTCCAAGATGTCTTTTTCATGTTTTAAGGGCAAAATAAAGGTTGCCTGAGAAGTCCAAATTTACTGAAGTCATTGTGAATGGCTGCTTCCTAGTTTGGAGAGTTTGAGTGAGTGTGAGACATTTTCAGATCTGGAATAGTTTGATGCTAACACTTTTTCAAAATTAGTTACAGTGAAAATATTTTGTGTAGAATTTAAGACTAAGTGATTATAGCAGATTAGTTTGGTGGTGGTATGAAGGACCGTTGCATATAACTGAAAATCTTTTGACTCATCAGTTCTGGGAGTAGTTCAGATTGTACCAGCTATGTTGACATAATTATCACCCATGTCTCATGTATGATATAGTAACTACATCCTATTGCTAGTTTTCCATGGGAACAATTGTTTCTCTTAGAGGAGATGAGCTCAACTTGATGTGCAGTAATGTATACATCACACCACACCAGTTACTAAGACAATACAAGCATGAATAGGAGTTACTGCTCAAATAGAACATTAATCTGTGGTAATGATAAACATGTCTGCTCCAGTGCCTGAAGCAATTTCTGCATTAAGCTGTAGTTGGATAAGGGCAAAAAGATATGTCTTTATAAGAAGTCTGGTTGTTTGCCTTTATTGTTATTTGTACTGAGCCAGCCTCGGTGTTTTCTCATTTTCATCTACAAGACAGCAGTACCAAAACGGAAAAACAGTCAGGAAGATTCAAATCTTTAAGTAAATACAGTATTAGTTCAAGTAAAATAGTGTACAGCAACAAGGTTTGTTTTCAGAAGGAATATATATGAAAGCGTGTGAAAATTTTTCCATTTTTCTAAAGTATTATAAAACTCATGTAGAGTATTTCGATACAGACAGCTCCAATTTGTCCATAGCTAACACCATTCAAAAGCAAAACTCCAGTTTCATCACAACCTGCAATAAGAATTAATCTTTTTGACCTCACTTTTGGTTTCACAATTTTTATGAGTATGGTGTGAAATTTAAGTTCTTGCCTCTTCATGAAAGGGTCCACATTTAAATATAACTGTCTTTTAAAGCTGTAAATACGTTTTTTAAAATTCTAGCAGTAATATTTCAATGGCAATTTGAAACATAGGTCATTAAAACTGGGCATAGAATCTTGTTAATGTGGCCCAGAATGTTTATAGCATTACCATTACACGTTCAGTTACAGTTGTATTTACTACTACTTCTAATTCCTAAAGAAATATCTCACTAGAATCATTAATTGGTTCTAAATATTCTTAGAAAAGAACCTAAGAAGCTTTATGTGCTGTTAAAAGTGCAGTGTACGTCTTCTAACTTCCAGGAGATAAATGGTTTAGACACAGCCTTGAAATGCGCCCTCACTTCATTGCTCTCGGTTATGTCAAGGGGACTATTTGGGTCGTGTGAATAGCATCTGGTTCACTCTTTAGTAACTACAGGTTTTTTCTCATTTTTCCAAAGCATTTTGTTCGTGAATAAAATTCTTTTATCATTTTGCGACCCAACTCGATTTGCAATTAATTCAGCTGGAATTATTTAATTGATTGAGGTAGATAAAGCCTTTATATAAAAGCTTACCTGCCTTGGACTCCCAAGTTTGATTAGTATGTAATTCTGTTCTCTCTTGCATTTTAATTCAGATGCTCTACTAAACCACAGTCATATCCACATCTCTGACTGTACCGCTGGCAACACTATGAGGAAAATTTTGGCTCCTCCATTGTCAGTGAAGCCACAACATTTGTTTTCGTGGTCTAGATGTTCCATTCCTCTTCTTCAGGATCTGTGATTTAATTCATTCTGCTGCCTTTATCTGGAATCCCTTTGCCCCCCTGCAGCAAGATTCTACTCACTAAATTTAAATATTGAAAATTTTCACTGCCAACCAATTTGTTATTCATGAAAGATTTCCAGGACAATTCTATTACTATTAGACCTTCCAGCAAAACTGTTGCGGTTTAACCCCGATC